>CAUDNR010004256.1:6195-16854 GCA_958430865.1 Entrophospora sp. SA101 | reverse complement strand
TAATTTTTTAAATATAATTAATTATATATCTTTAATAAAACAAAACAAACATGACTTAGCTGTTTAATCATTTCCCTGTATGTGAATGCCTCCATCCATCAAATATTCATGATGGTCATGATTATTATTCAATATTGAGATAACAAACAATTGCATCACCCAAGCAGTAATAATACCAAGGCATGCATGAATGAAATTTTTAATAATGCCTGTCTACCCAGATTTCTGGGATTCACAATAATAAATTAATCTTCATGATTATCAATTATGGTTCCTTATGAATAATAAATCTGATGTTGATCACAGGCGTCAGATTTAATTAAAATTTCCTATCACAAACATGCAATAACCATGTTTTCACATGCCTCATAACTGTGGGGTTTTTCCACAGGTTGAGCCGCACACATGTTGGAAGGCTTTGGACGAAACTTTTCCTTATCTCCCCCCTAAGACCAAGCTGGCTGTCACCATATGGGCATTGATCACTGGTAGCTGATGCTTGTATGATGCTTGCTGTGTGTTATTGCCACACTAGCATAAAGTCAGTGTCTGCAACTGGTTGAAAATTCAGCAACTCTGGAGGTTGCAACCTGGATTGCTGCTTTGGATTTTCCCTGAATTCAGAGTTTTGAGTCCTGGGTTGCTGTAATTTTTATGAAAAGAAAAGTATTAATATTTAACAATTAATTATTTAAATGTTTATTTTGTTGAAAAAAATATACATTGTTAGTGTACATTTTCTGTGCTTAACATCCATGTGACCCTAAGTCTGGACAAAAGATCTCTTTCTATAGTTTGGCTGGTACATCCAAAAGGCGTCCCCTGTCTTGTCAGTGGCATGCCTACTTGCCAACAACCCTACCCCATTTACCAAAATAACAAATTCAGTTGGTCAGATAAAAATTAAAGAGAAGCAGAAAATGATTAATTTATAACATACCAAACAAAATCTGAACCATTTTTATAACTTTTTTCTTTTACTTGTTGGTCACATTGCTGACAAGGATGTATATACAGTACACTCTCTCTATAACGGCCCTTTCTATAACAGTCTACACTCTATAACGAACTGAGAATTGGATCCCAATTTTTTACTATATAAAATCCTTACTCTATAACGGTTTTCTTAATTAAATTTTCTATTGTGTATAACGGCCTGTCTCTGAAATTCACCTATATGTTTTATATAACTGTCTATAACGGCCGACGATCATTATCTTGCTAAATTGGGAAATTTTCTGTACCACATCACATCATATTATTAATATTAATAATACGAATAAATTATGACCGCATTATATTATAATATAATTTCTCCTATTGTATGTTTATTTTCATATCAACAATACATTTACAGTAAACTATATTATGAATCCAAGTCATAATGATGTTAACTATGATTCTTTGATTACAAGCAATGATGAAAGTTGTTTGAATAATTACAATATATGAAGTAATAATGAAATAAGAATGATGGAATATGTAAAATATGTTGGTAAATGCGACATAAGAACTGCCTCCATGACTTCATGATGTTAATACTCCAAAAATATATAAAGACCCCAATTTGCATCAAATCTATTATAAATTTTTTGATCTGAAAAACACTAAAAAAATTGTATTGTTCATAAAATCTTTAATAAAGAATTTAAATTATTATTATACTCTGATTAATACCCTAATCCACAATGTCTTTAATTAAAAGAAAATCTTTAACTGCTTTACAAAAAAAAGAAATTTGTTTAACCAAACAGACATCACCATTTCTCACAAATAAAGAACTGGCAAATACTTATAATATTGGCAAAAGTACTGTTGGTGATATTTTAAAAGAAAAAGAAAAATGGCTTGCGATTGACAATGAATCTTATGATGCTAATAAAAAGAGAAGAAGAAATTTATTATATGATGATATTGATCAAGCATTAGCTATTTGGATGGAGCAAGCACTTGATGCACATTTAGATCTTAGTGGTAATATATTAAAGGAAAAGGCAATGAATTTTGCTGAGCTTCTTAATAAAAATGATTTTAAGGCATCAGAAGGTTGGTTTAGTGGATTTAAAGAAAGGCATAATATTAAAGAATATGTAAAACATGGTGAAGCTGGTAGTGCCCCTATTTCGGAGTTATGCGATAATTTTAAACTATACAACAGCGGAATGATTGGGTAAAAACCCATCTAGTCCCTTACCCAAAATCATAAATTGGTTACATCAAAGAAACAGAGCATTTAGGAAATGATTATACAAAACAAACACTATTTAACAACTTCCCTCTTAACATCAGAGTCCAAGTGAAATTTCAGGGCCACCAACCCTGCTCTGAATTGCAACCTCCTGTGCTTGAAACGAATTGCAGATTCTCTTGATATTCATCAGCAGAGTTACGACTTGGTCACAGAGCCATCCTTGCCCTAGAGGTGGGTCGTTGCAGTTGACTTTTCGGCCAGCATGCCAGCAGCTATCTCTGGTCTGGGAAGATTAGTGAAAGCATCATTGACGATTGGTGCAGTCTCTGTAAACTCCAGGGCATCTTTCCCCCTCCCCGGAATTCAGTTGCATCATTGTATCATCAGGCGCGAGTCAGATTAGCCTTGTGTACACGAGGAAGATGAGAATGATTGTAAAGTGTTCAAGGCAGCACGCGTGCTTCAACGCCTGCCAATTTCTGATAATCAAACGTTGCATATCAAAATGTTTCTTCTACAACAGTGTGCCACCTTGACATCTTGTGATTATAATAATATAATAATATTATGGATTACGAAAAGCAAAATACACAATCTTGATAAGAATCTGTATTACACCAGCAAGATCTGCTCCGCGTTTTGATTTCCAATAATATATATTTATAAACTAAAATAAAAAATATCAATCAATACAAATAAAAAATGGTACCTCTGGTTAGTTCTTAACACGCCTTCTTTAGAAGATTCGCATTTTGTCACCTTGGACTCTGTCAAAAAATAAATTGTTTTTCCAAAAAAAAATCAATTCGCGTCTGTCCTACCAAAAAAAAAAAAAAAAACCAATAGGATAAATAATGTGTACGCGTCGATCATAACAAAACTTCTTTAAAAATTTTTATTAATGCCACGACAACGCAACAACAACAAAAGAAGCAGAAATCAAGACCGTGAAGACCTTGCTGGGTAAGTGTTTTAAGGATGGTGGTGGTGGTTATCGCCCGCCACCTGTCGTCGTTACTCTAGTTATTTATTTATGAATTGTTTTTTATTTAATTAGCGGTGTTGAACGTGAACGTCAGGCGATTCCGCCTGAACTTCTCTTTGAAATATTCAAATATATTGAAGATGACTATAAAACATTATATTCTTGCATACTTGTCAACAGACAATGGCACAATATCAATATTTCATCTTTATGGAAAGATCCATTTGTTTGTAAAGATAGCACCAAAATATTGATTAATTGTGTATTAGAAGAAGACAAGGATTTCTTAACTAGAAATGGCATTAAATTAACTTTTGAACTATTGGAGAAACCACCATTATACAATTATGCCAGATTTTGTACTACAATATTTTTCAACTATTATGATTTTCAATACCTGATAAAAAATAGAAAATTAAATCAAATTTTACAAAATAAATTAGTAAATTTTATTTTAGATCACTCAGCAGGTATTAGAAAGTTTGATTCTTGTTATGTAGATTGTGATTTATTAATTAATCATCATAGATTTGATAATTGTTTTCAGAATCTTTGTGAAATAGATTATGATAGTACTGATAGTGATGAATTTTTTGATAAATTAGCAAAAATTTGTAAAAATATTCAATCATTAGCATTATATTGTGAAAATGATGACAAAAACATATATAATTTAGCACAGCTAATTAAAACACAAGATCAAATTAAATATTTAACTATTAAAACAGAAATTTTATCAGATGAATTAAAAAAAGCAATATTAACACATTCACAATCAATAATTTTTTATGAATCTTATGGAAATGAAGATAATTTTAGTAATTTATTATTACCAACTCTCAAAAATTTAAAAACTTTAGAGTTAACAATTAATATTAATATAAACTGGAAAAATATTTCATTGCAAAATATTGAATCTGTGAAAATATATTTTGATTGTCAACAAGATATATCAAACTTTTTGGATTTTATTAATATCAATGGAAAAAATCTTAAAAATCTGAATGTTGGTGGTTATACTGATGGATCCTTGAGAGATCTATTTCAATCAATTGCACAAAATTGTAAAAATTTAAAAGATTTATCTATATTATATGAGGATGAATTAGATCAGGAATTAATGGAAGTACTTAATAATTGCATTAAATTAAAAAATATTAGATTTGATAAACTTTCTAAAGATATATTAGATTGTGATAAAATATTGACAGCATTAAATGAAACATTACTAGAAAATTTAAAATCAATAACCTTTGCTTGTAAAGTTTACAATATTAGTAACCATTCTTTGGACATTCTAATGAAGAATTGGAGAGGACCCAAACCTTTAACAATAGGATTTGATAATTATAATAAATATGAAAGCGGTGGAAGAAAAATATTAAAAAAATATCAAGATTTAGGGTTCTTAATAATTGATAATATTTAAAATCATTTTGTTATTATAGGAGTTATCAGTGGAGAATAGTCTGAAGATTTCAATCTTACAAAATTTTATTATTATCTATGTATTTGTTATTCTTTATTATAACATAATAAATATATTTTATTATTTCATGCTATATATATGATATTATGATAAATTACATCTGATGGTCATTTAGGATTTGCTGTTATTGATGGTAAAAAAAAGTTGGCCAACATTAGCATTAATTAATATTAAAGATGATTAGTGGTAGGAAATGGTTTTTGTCAAATGTAAATTACAATCTTGATGGTTATTTTCTTATAAAAAGTGTTGGAACCCCTTGATTCTGAATATAATATCTAATCATAAAGCTCATTGTCAAATTTGTGTTGCATTTGAGGTGGGGACTCAAAATCTTATTATATTGATCATGTGTAAGTTTTTTATACAACCATGGCTCTTGATTATGTTGTATGGTGCGAGATGCCTAGTCCCACAACTTTTTATTGGCCTTGTATATCCTTCTCTAACTCCAAAAATGTAAATGTAACACCAAAAAAATAAGTCGTGATTTTGAAGCTAAGACCTTTCTCTACAAAGTTACGATTTCATTTTGTTGATATGTCACAGCATTGCAGAGTTAGAAGGGCTCAAAGTTGCACAAGTTTACTATGTTCATGAGGAAATGCCGCCGTGATCGTTACTAAATTTAGACTAGCCTGAGATAATCATTTCTAAATTTAGCAGTAACGAAAAGATGAATTATTCTTTTGAATAGTTGGATGCGAAACATCCTAGCATCCTTTTGCACAATGATGTAATTTTTCATAAAACAGACTATTTTGTGGCCAAATGGTGCATTGATCAAGTAGTCTAATAAATTACTACAAAAACATATAATAGACCAAAAAATTGCAATGGTTGAGCAAGTAGTGCCAAAATGGTATCTGTGATATGATTTATTAGATAGATAATTAGATAGTATAATATTAATATTAATATATAAATATTTAAATGGAAAATTTTTTTTTTAAAATTGTATCACCATTAAAGGTCACGTGACATAAAAATTTATTGCTTTTTTGAACATAACTTACAATTCTGATATTTGATGATTTTTCTCAAAATTGGCACGAGGCGCAGTAAGTTGCGGGACTAGGTGACTTGCACTATATTTTAATTTTTGATCCTATATTAAATGCAACTAAACTTGTTACAATATGGTATATCACAGTATTAAAATCACAATCTAAATAATACTTTCTGTTCATTGCCAAAAGCCATAAATAGAAGTCCTTCAGATAGAAGTTCCTCTTTATCTGATATGCCCTCTCTAACTGCTTCTGGAAGTAAGAATTACTTCCTCTATTTGTTTTATGATTACCAATATTTATTACTTTTTTGGATCATGCTAGTGAATATTTGATAGCAGATGCTACAAGGTTAATTTCTAATACATATTTCTCATGGTGTGACCCATATATTGCATAAACTACAACAACCCTTTTAAAAAATTTCCTTGGTTTAAGTTTCATAACTATTCTGAGTTAAAGTCTCAATGAACTTCACAATAACTTGATATGTTGATTTAACAAAGCTTGAGGTGTGTATTTCATAAAATTTCCTAATGAAAATATATTGCTATTGTTGATTAATATATTGATGTCGCTGTAAACTGATTCACATTCAGCATGTGCAATTTTTTTTACAGCTTCTATATGTTTTTGAAATGTGAATCCAATTGTTCAATGGGATATTTATTTTTGTTAAGTTCTTCATTATATAGATTCTGAATTTTGTCTATGTGATCATATGAATTACCTAATTGCCTTTTTAATTCTGATATCTCACATTTGGGGCATGAAAATTGGTATTACCAAGAATTCCAGGGATCAAAATTTAGTAATTAATATACAATTTGTTATCTTAAGTGATATATAGAACTATCCCTGCATAAAATTAGTTAATATGAAACTCATTTACTATGGAATCCAAGAATTATAATACTATCAGAAGTATTTTAAAAAAGGAACAAGGTGAAAAAATTGTTTCTTATATTTTCAAAATAAATGATACTCAACACTTGAAGCTTATCTAAGAAAAGAATAGATTACCTATGAAATTTACCAAGAAAGAAAAATCAAAAGAACTTTGCCACAAAATCATGAAGAATTTAGAAAGAAAAGGAAATTGGAAGAGAAATAATTCACTACCAAGATCCTAGGTGAGCATGTCTTTGTTATCTCTTTAAAGTTACATATTCAGTACCTATTCCATACTTCTTATTATATTAAAAAATGGAGAAATTTTCAGATTGTATATAATTCCATATTAGTATTTATTTTTATATAAAACATAGAGAAATTCTGTGCTTTATTTTTATAGGGCATAACGTCCACAGTGAGATGACAATTAGTTAGAGTAGGCTACATTTATCATTACATATTAATTGTTTGATTGATTCCCATTTATTTTAAATAATAAATAGAAAGTAAGTATTTTCATCATTACTATTATTAAAGCCAATATCATTGTTTTTGAAAACATATTAACTGCTGATTGATCTTTGTTTTATTTTAAATAATAAATAAGGCTGCATTTGCTCTTTAGCTCTTTGATAGCTTCATTTATTACTTTAATTTTTGGTTGTAATATTATAAATTGTACTCTTCTTTTTACTTATTTTATTATAATTTTTACATTGCATAAAGTTCTCATGCAAACAATAATGTATATTTTACAACATAGGAAGCAAAAATAAATAAATCAAATTCATACACAATAATGTTGAAAAAGCAAGTTTTATGTGTAATGTAATAGAGAATGAAAAGAAATAAAGTTATTTTTACTCAATTTAATATTTTTGCAGTGTTGAATGATGCACATTCATATCAATATAATGAATAGAAAAAAATTGATATAATAAATATTTTCTAGTTATTTATAAAAATTAGAATTATAGATATTTGATTTTTTTTCCTGTATATTAAAAAAAGATGGTGGTGGTGATTATTGATCCATTACTTGCTACTCTAGTTATCAATAATTTTTCTTTATTTGGAAATTTGTAAGACCTACATTTTACAATATTAATATTATTTTTAGTGATCCCTGAAATTTTTGGTAATACTAATACCAAATGTTCACTTTAATTTTGTTGCAGCATGCCCCATATATATAATAATAAATAAATTTTTGTGCAATGAAATTTTTTATAAATGAACAAAAGGCCAAGAAAAGAACCAAGCAATTCTATTAATCATGGCAGACAATTTACAGGTGTATGGAGGCAATTTATTCAAGGTCAAGAAAAAGGAAATGGTATATATGAAGGTGAGCATATAAGTTGTCATAAAAAATGGGCATTTGCAAAACCTGGAATCTTATGTTCTCATTTAGCAAATGAATGCAATGAATGTGGAGAAGATGTTAAATGAAATGTTTAACGAAAACAATATAGTAGAAGAATTAGATGTGGATTTTTTGATGAAGAGACTGGAGGTGATGATTATGATCCCATAAAAGTAGCTCATGAATTAATGGGTTTTGAAGATTATTACAATGTATGATAATATATATTTTTTATAATTTTTTAAATTTAAAAAGTTTATGATTAACATTTATGATTTCATTTGTGTAAACAGCAAAAAATTTTGAATTGATATTTTCAATTACATAACATATTTATTACAGAATTACAGAATTACAGATACGTTTACATATTACAGATTTTCTGACAACTGCATACTTGAAAAGTTGTCAAATTACAGAATGGCCAAACTATTTACAGACAGCATCATTAACCAAGATTATCACTTCATGAAGGTTCAAGAGTGGAATTTGGAAAAATGTTAAATTTAGAAATGAAATGTTTAATTTCTAAGTGGATTGATTCTAAATGGGATGATTGGAAAATTGTCCCATATAATGAAGATGATGTTCCTTACAGATTCAAATTAATTCTTTGTGGATCTTGTGATGGGTTTTCTAGGTCAGTTTTGGAGAAGAAATGTTATAATGTAGTACAAACTGTGGTTATTATGAAGATCAAAGAAACCGGTGAATTGATTGGTGGCTATAACCAGCTTGTTGGAATAAAAAAGAATATTCTCCAGATAAAAATTATTTTATGAAGAGGACCAAAGTATTATTTTTAAACTTGATGAAAATAAATTATCTAGGTCAATAATAAGTAGAAACATGGATCCTGAATGTGCAATACAACATAATAATGGAGATGTTTATTGTATTGAAGATAACATAAGCTTTTATGGAAATGTTATATGGTTGGCTCGGTCTAAAGACCTCCTAAATTTTGGGCAAATTTTAAAAGTATAGAAGTCATTTTCTGTCCTACCTTTTAAAAAAATAGCCTTATTAGTTGATAGAATATGTCTTTAGTTTTAATGTAATAGAGATATTCTCAAAAAAATCATTTGTTGTAAGTTCTATTCTTTTTTAAAACATGTACTTTACTATGCTCACAAGGAATTTGGCTGTACTAAATTTAGGAAAATTATTACTAAATTTAGACTAAATCTTGACTATCGTATCTAAATTTGGCAGTAAGAAAACCTAAAATCACGTGAAGTCCTATTTTTTGAAAAATTTTATTACATTTTTTGAACTTTTGAACAAATTATAAATTTGCTATTTTTTTGAAATTTGGCCGCATGGCGCAGCAATAGGAGGTCTTTAGACCGAGCCAACCATATATACAGTGCGGATCATCTATACTCAAAAGTTAAAATTTTTGAAATATTATGTGATCCACACATTGGATTTTAAAAAACCAACCACCATTCAATTCAGCTTTAAAAATGGAGTCTATTAATCTAAAAAAAAAATTTGTCTCAAATTTTCTTTTTCAAAGATTTTTTAAATTTGAAAGTTATGCTCAGAAGTGCAACAATAAATTTTGTGTTACAATATTTTGAATCTCTTGACCAAATTTGGTAATGATATTCTTTTAATGTAATATGTTCGCTAAACTTTTTGTTGTAAAGAACTTTTATTTATTAATAAAAAAAAGGAAATAAATAAGTCAAATAAATCAAATGTATGTAGTAAAAAATATTCTATGAAAAAAAGTTGTTACACGAAATTTACTTAGTCTCAATTTCTTAAGTGTATATATAACAAAATTCGGAATTTTCAAAATGTTAATATTAAGGCTCAGCCAATTTTCAGTTTAAGAAAAAACCAGCCGATAAATTTTGAAGCTTGAGTCATGAAAAATAAAACTTAACGGTTAATTTTTTAAAATGAGATATTTTTTTTTGTTTTAGTGTATATTTTGAAGTTGACCAATTGTTATTATAATGATTATAGATGATCTGCGCCGTATTACTATATATATCCAGGGTTATCACGTGACTACCATCTATTGGTGGTTTTTTATATTTTTATAAACCACCATCGGTCTCGACGTTTCTTATTATTCTTAATACATTCGGCCAAGTCATCTTCTTTATATTCAAATATTATTTCAACCTTGTCTATACCTTCATTGTCATTACTAGAATCTAATATAATTAATTAATAATTGAAATTGTAAGTAATAAATTAGTGATTGGCAACTTTCAATTAATTTAATTTTACCTTGTGAACTATTATAGCTAGTTCTAGCAATATTATTTCTCTGTTTATTTTGGGGGGATTTTTTTGTTTTATTATTAGCATTGCTTGTAGAAGGAATTATTGGTTCACTATTTATATCTGCCAACCATTCAAACATCATCATTTCTAAATTTTATGATTATTTATTAATTGTTAACTATTTATTATCTTTTATAACCATTTAATGCAATGATTACCTCGATCTTCTTCTTTAATATTAAACATTACTTCAGTCTCATCATTATCATCAACCTTTTTGAACTTTTTCATGCCTTTTCCTTTATCATTATTATCATTACTAGAATCTAATATTAATTAATTGATTAATTAATTAAGAATAATTGAAATTATAAGTAATGAATTAGTGATTGGTAAGTTTCAAATCAATAAGAATTTAATTTACCTTTTGAACTTTTGTAGCTAGATGTAGCAATCTTATTTTTGTGTTTTTCTAGG
>CAUDNR010004255.1:30717-59708 GCA_958430865.1 Entrophospora sp. SA101 | reverse complement strand
AGAAATTACATTATATTTTATAAAAATGTTTGTCCGTGAGATTGAGGCACCGGGGCCATTTTAGATTGGATTAGCAAGATTTCCCGGAATGCCGAGGCTGCTTGGACAATTTGGTTTGGGAGAAATAGATAATCCGTTGTAATTCAATCTGATGCATCTATCTATATAATCTATTAATATTTTGAAAGCAATATATTAGTAAGTCTAAAGAACAAGGAATAATTTAATATAAAATTTCGCCTTATTATTATGAAAAATTAAATATAGAATATATTGAAGACTGCAATTCAGTATATATTTTATTTTTCATAGGGCCAATGCTTACATTGAGGCTTATAAGCATTATAAGGAGGAGTAGCGTAAAGCATGCAGAGGTAATAACTAAATAGACAACAATAAAGTCAGGAAAATTAATAAAGTACGAATGAATGGAATTCGAAGACCTCAGTCAAATGCTTTTATTTACCAAGTATAAGCATCAATGTAATCTTGCGAGCACGAACACGTTGGAGTATTTAATTCATTTGGATGAAGTGTATCACAAGCCTTCGCATCCCTTTTATGTGTATCCAAAAATTCTATTAAAGTTATCTAATTATACTTAAAGTACTCTTTATTACTGACATTTGAGAAAGAAAAATAGCTGTTGAAACTGGAAATAATTGTTTTTTTATGTCAGAAAAGTGCTTTTTTTATGCGAAAGTTAAGTTGACCTATATTTAATTTTATATCATAAATAATGAACTTTAATTTTAAAGTTATGCTGACGTTTGTTACGAGCGTGTTTGGAAAGGATTATGAAAAATACCTCTCTTTTTTTCAGTATGTTCCTTTCTCCCCATTGTTTGATTAAACGTTTTCCACATGGCCTTGTGTTATAATTTTGCCAGAATTACTTATAGTACGTTGAAATTTGTATGTATTACTTTTTTGAAATTTTTTATTAACAACTAATAATGGTAAAAATATTTTTGAGAATTGAAAAACTTATTTCATCGAAATGCACTAGAAAATGACGAAAGACTAAACCTTGATGAAAATCAAAATCATTGAAGTAATTGGTAAAACTAGTGGTTGTATCCGTTGATTATCCAGATGTTTGAGTACTTGGTCAATCAATAAAGCTCAATACCCGGATAATCACCATTCACCGAATACCCGCCGAATATCCACTGAATGTCTGTTGAATATTCATTGATTTATAATAATTATTTATTTGTAAGGAAAAAGATTTTCAATACATTACATATTTTATTTTATTTTTTAAGAAATACAAATAACAGCAGATTCAATTTTATTCTTTTTGGCTGTCATTGTGTTTCCAGCTTCACTAAATGCGGTCAAACCTTGTTACAGCGGATGAATGAAGATTTATTTAAACCCGTTGTGGCGAGATTACTGATCTTACCACAACGGATTTTTATATGTTTTTATATTTTAATGTGAATGTGAAGCAAAGTTTAAAAAATCTGTTACGAAAAGAATTTAATTATAGTCCACTGTGAGAAGTTTTAGCTTTAGACGCTCATTTGGAGTAGAAGTTACTGTAATCCATAAATATTCTTTAGATTATAATAGAAAGAATGTTGGTGATAGTGTAATAATAGTGGATAAAATAGTATTTTATTTACATGTTAATGTATTAAAAAAATTTCCTTCAATTACGTGGATATGAAAATTTCAACACCCGGATAATCGGTGAATATCGTTCAGCGGATATAACCACTACAGTCCCCGGCGAAAGTAATGGCGGTACAATGAAACATTATTTTTGCTAAGTTTTTTTATTAGGTAAATCGATTTTTTTATATTAAATAAAGTTGTTCACAATGAAAAATTCTACATATCCTAAAATTTTTATGAAGTTTAGAGAAAATTTTTTGATGTGTTCTTGCACTTTACATTTGTGTAAAAAAATTTGATTTTTCTATTTCGTAAAAGCGTAAAATATAAAAACATATTAAATTTTTTTATCCAAACTTCATAAAATTTTTAGGATACGTGGAATTTTTCATTTCGAATAATTTTATTTAATGTATAAAGATTCATTTACTTAATAAAAAAAAAGTTTAATAGAAAAATGAAATTTAAAAATTTTTTAAAAAAGCCAAAGTTCCGATTTTTTTTAATGCTCAAATTAGATTCAAACCGGGATTGAGAAAGGAGGAAAACGTTTTATACTATAAGCTTTTAAAAGCATAATGTTTTACTTAGAGGCGTTTTAAAAATAAAATTTTATTGATAGTTGCTTGTTAAAAATTTTTAGTTTTTAAAAAAATTATCACCGCCATTACTTTCGCCGGAGACTGTACATCCAACGAAAGTAAAAAATTTGTTCTCAAAAAATTATATTATTACCTTTATCCTTGTCCTTATTAGGGCTTGAAATTTGTTCCGGAAAGAAACCTGATTTTAGAATTTTCAATCAGAGTTCTTATTCCTCTCCAACAATTTTAAACCGGATCTATATACGCAAATCCGGGTTTTTAAATATTGAATTTGTAATTATTCATCATCTCACCATCCGTTGCGAAAGAAATCAAAAACACATTTTAAATGTTGAATTAATAGATTATTCATTTAAAATACTTAATTCCAAAAGAATGGAATTTTACAAATGATAATATTTTAAGTTATGAAATAAAAGAGTCGAGCATTTTTAAAACATTTTGGAAAAAGAAAAGAAACGAATGATAAATTTTTTGATCCATTGATAAAAAAAATGAATGCAAAGATGAATGGATGATTTACAAAATAATAACTAAAATTAAAACAAGAATATCGAGACATGTTTCCAAATATAATTAGATTCTGATTGATTAAATTGCAAATACTTTTTTCAAATTTACCATTTAAAGAGGATTCTTAAAACAGAACCTAATTTATAATAGAATTGTTTGTTAATAAATTGTTACAAGTAAGGAAATATATATATAACGGTAATTAAAATCCGGCTTTTCACGATTTATTATTAGTCATAATAGTAATAGCTGGATTTAAACCGGTAATTCAAAGTATAAACAATCCCTTATGCAAGAAACCCAACAACTACAATAATTAACATTGATCATCGCAGAAATTTTCCAAAAAGTATTATTTAAAAAAATAAAACTATTTGTTACACATTCAAAGTTTTTTTATATGGCTGGCTACCTTCAATCGTACTTAAATTGGTAATAATAAAACTTCTTTCCGTGAATTTAATATGCAATTTCAAAAGTTATTCCTTCCAGTGATTTTATTCTTGCTCCTATCTGTTGAAGTTGTTACAGCAGTTGGAAGACTAGTTTGTAGTACATATTGGGATAACCGCAAAAGAGATGCGAGTGCTTGTGATACACTTCATCCTGATGCTTTGAATACTCCAACGTGTTCGTGTTCGCAAGATTACATTGAAGCTTATACTTGGTAAATAAAATTGATGTCTTCAAATTCCATTCATAATTTATTGATTTTCCTGTCTTTATTGTTGTCTATTTAGCTATTACCTCTGCATGCTTTACGCTACTCCTCCTTATACTGCTTATAAGCCTCAATGTAGGCATTGGCCCTATGAAAAATAAAATATATACTGAATTGCAGTCTTTAATATATTAAATTATTCAGACTTACTAATATATTGCTTTCAAAATATTAATAGCTTATGTAGATAAATGCGTCAAATTGAATTACAACGAATTGACTGTTCCTTCCAAACCGAATTGTCCAGGCTTCCTTAAAATTCCATCGTCAGCTACTGTTGACTCAACTACAAAAGATCCTATTCCCTCCTCCTCCAAGTCTCCTAGTAAGACGAAACCACCCGGCGATTCTCCCACCCAATACAACTCTCCTACAAAAAATAACTGCAATAATGTAACTGTTATTGGCACGGGAAATGTTAATTGTAATAATAACAGTAATTCTCCCACAACCATCATCATTACTAGATTAAATTTCCTTTGTGGTTTATTTTTGGTTGCTGCATTCGTTCTATGAATGGGCAATAAAAACATAATTACCGGTGACTTCATATAATAGACAAACATTTATAAAATATCATTTAAACCACATTTTTATGTAAATAGCAAATAATTTTAAGTTATAAGTCTTCAATTAAGTCGATTTCAAGTAATGCTAAGCAAGAGCTGAAAACTACTAGTAAGGCTATTTAGTATTCATAATATACTTAAA
Source organism: Entrophospora sp. SA101 (assembly GCA_958430865.1). Taxonomy (NCBI): domain Eukaryota; kingdom Fungi; phylum Glomeromycota; class Glomeromycetes; order Entrophosporales; family Entrophosporaceae; genus Entrophospora; species Entrophospora sp. SA101. Next base: position 55,535 of record CAUDNR010004255.1, on the reverse strand, counting down.
GTACTCTTTATTACTAACTTTTGAGAAAGAGAATTATTGAAATCGTCAGAAAGTGCTTTTTTTATAAGAATAAGAAAAGTATGGAATGAAAGATGAACATATTATTTAATTTTTGTATTGTAAATAAAGGACTTTAATTTTAAAAGTTATACTGACGTTTGCTACGAGAATTATGAAAAAGTATATCTCTCTTTTTTTTGGCATGTTCCTTTCTCTCCATTGACTAAGCGTTTTCCTCTTTCATCCTACTTGACCTTGCGTTTATAATTTCGCTAGAAATTACTCACATTGAAATTTGCACATATTGCTTTTTTGAAAATTTTTGTAATTGAAAATTTTTATTTAATTTGGCATTTTCTTTTTATAGTGAATCAGTATTTGTATTAATGTTGGTTGCCGAAACTATTTTGAAGAAGCGAAAGTCAAAACTAAAATTAAAATTTATATGTCAAAGCTAAATCAAAATTCAAAAGTCAAAGGTCAAAACTAGTTTCGACTTGTGGCGAAACCTTTTGACTTTCGAAACTCTCTAGTTTTGGAAACCAACATTAATTTGTATGGATTGAACTATTAAAAAAAAATTTTTTATCATCCTTCAAATCTATTATTTAACGATTTCTTTTCCTCTCCCACCCACGATGATTATGAATTCATTTTATTAACGATCTGTTCATGAATCAGAGAACTTGCTACAGAAATACTAATTTTTATACCCCAAACCAAAAAAAAAATTATCAATACAATCGAAGAAAGTATATATAATCTTTGAGCTTTTTCTATTTGCATACACACAAAAAAATTTACAATTCCAGGCGTTTTCATATGTCACATTCATTATATTCTATTTATTATTATTATTATAATTGATTGATTGTTGTTATCGTTGCTAATTAAATCACGTATATTTTATTCTTTGTATTTCCTAAATACTAGTATTTTTAAAAAATGAAACTTTTGCTCACTCACTATGTGAGAAAACGAAATGTATACATATGTAATAGCATTGCCATTAAAAACGTACCATTACTCATTGAAATTGTTGGATAAACTAACTTTTATGATGAGGCGATTAGAGTTGGAATATTAAAACCTTTAAAAGCTCACTCACTCAAGTACCTTGGGATAAAAATGATTTCAACAAATTGGAAACATTTAGAAGATATTATTCAATTAGTAAGGTACAGTCAAATTGATACAAGCACTTATTTTAAAGATGTGTGTGTATGAAGAAATGCTTCAATATCATCTTTAATGTTGGATGGCAACCAAAGCTATTACCATAAAGAAGTCCAAAGAATGGGAAATAATGTAAACTACTTGCCGTAAAAATTTCTTGGTAGATCTTGGGATAGATTTTCAAGGCCAGTTTTTGAAGAGAGATGTTACAATATCAAACAAACAACAGTTTTAATTCAAATCAAAAGAAACATGGGAATAAGTTGAGGTATAATCCAGTTTGTTAGAATTTAAAAGCAAAGTCTTTAGATGAAGAATATTACTATATTGAAACAGACGAGGCTTTACTTTTAAGATTGTTTAAATAATTCAATATTAAGTAAAGTCAAATATCCTGAATGTGCAATAAATCATAATAGTCAAATTATTGATAATACTAGAGATGGTGTAAATTTTATAGATTTTATGAAATTTATAAATTAGTAAACGGAAAATAATTTATAATGAAAGGTAAACATTAATTATTTATTAATAAAAATAAATTTTTTTAAATTACAAATTAGAATTAAGGAATATGAATATGTGTGGTATTATTGGTTGATGTTATTCTTATATATTAAAAATTTTAAATTGGTATATTATCATTATATCCAATTATCTCCCCAATTTGAACTTTTTCTATCAATTTTACCATTCCAATTTTCACTATTACTTTCATTAGTACCACTGCTACCACCATTATAATAAACATCATTTGCAACAGTTTGGCCAGTTGTTGGTGGTGCTCGTTTTAAAACATATTCATTATTTTTCCAATACATTTCACCAGCTTTTGAATCATATGGTGGTGGAGTGTTAAAAATTTGAGAAGTCGTTGCGTTATAATTTCCTATACTTCCATCAACATCAATGTCAATTTGTTTAAATTCTTTTGGGTTTGTCGAATATGCTGGTTCAAGTTCAGCCAATTGGGAGTTTCTATGACTCTTGTTTTTTTTCTTCTTTAACAACCTGGGTGCAATCTCATACAAATTTCTCACTTGTTTTTTCACATGATTCTCATCCAACGCTTCCTTGAACTCATCCGTTTGTTTCTTCCTTCTCTTAACGGCCAAATATCTGATCAACAACACCATACCAACCAGGAATATGATTATTGAAAGAATTATTATTAGAATGTGCCACCATTCTAGTCCCTTTTTTTCTTGCGCTGTATCATTACCACTATTAGCAGCTGGCTGAGGTGGCACCAATTGATTATTTTCTTCGTTCTGGCATAGTCTTTCACTTTTTATTAATTTAGTACCCGGGGGGCATGAACTATTACAAGAACCATCAATCAATACATTTGACTGATTTGAACAACCAAGGCACTGATCAGCATCTGGACCAACACATGATGAACATTTTTTATTACATTGTTGACATTTGCCAGTACTATCAAGATATGTTCCCATTGGACAAACTTCTATACATTGGCCATCTTTGGTTAGCACTGGTCTGTTTGATGGACATTTTGTACACTGATTGATACCAGGTCCTGAACATTCTGCACAATCTGGATGACATTTTGTACATGTTGTATTTAAAGACACATAGGATGATGGACACGGCGTTGGTGAACATACTCCATTAATAGCAAAATTAGCGGAATTTGAACATGATAAACATTGATTTTCAAGAGGCCCACTACATGACTTGCATGCGGAATTACAATCTAGGCGAGATATAATAGTATATATATTTAAATATTTAAATATAATAAAATTATCGCTTCAAATAAGTAAATAAATTAATAAGTTACCTTTACACGTCATATCTTTGTCAGCAAATTTGTTGGATGAACAAGTTTTAACACATTTACCATTGTCTAAAACGAAGCCTGGCATGCATTTGGAACAAGTCATGCTCTCCTTTGGACTTTGTGGAGTATAGCCTTGTATAGAACAATCAGTGCAAGAACTTGGACAAGCTATATTAAAAAATCATAAATGCCAAACATTAATTATATGTAAATAAAATAATAAGTAAATAGGAATACACATGTTGATTAATTGTATTTACCTTCACATGCACCTTGCGAATTATCAATGAAAAATGCTTGCTGCGTAGCAACGTTTAGTTGACATTTACCATCATTAGTAGGTTTTTGTGGAAGGCATCCACCATTAAAATAACTTAAAGGTGGTAGACATTTTAAACAGTCTCCAGGACCGGGACCATAACAAGTTTGGCATTGGGTGTTACATGGTTGACATAGTTGTGATGCTGAGTCGAAATATTGACCAGCTGTGCAACTATTTGCTGCAGGAACGCATTTTGTTGCATCATCAGTACTTAAAGCAAGTGATGGTTTACATACTGTACATTTACCAGTTTGTGCTTCACATGAATTACAACCCGATGAACAAACTTTGCAATCTTCTCCTGAAGCAAAAAAACCAATATCACAAGTTGAACATAGTTTCTTGGGATCATTTGGATCATTGGCCCATCCAGCATTACATGAACAAGCTCCTTTATCATCACAAGTACCGTTTCCACAATTACATGCTATTATTATCAATCATGATTATTATTGAAAAAAGATTATTACCTTTATTTTCATCATAAAAATTTTTATATATGAGATAAATAAATAATTAATACCTTGACAATTTGTGCCGAAAAATCCAGGCAAACATTGATCGCATTTTTCACCAGTGAATCCATCCTTACATTTGCAAGCTCCTGAACCAGATAAACCATCTTCACAAGTAAATTTTGTTGGGTCACCACATGAGGTTTGACATGCTATTTATTTCATAGATAATATATATATATATATATATATATATATATATTAATAAAAATATATTTTCTTTGATAATTTTTGATAATAGTAATAATAATAGTTAGTACCTTGACAATTTGGTCCAAAAAAACCAGGTAAACATTGATCGCATTTTTCACCAGTGAAACCATTCTTACAAACACATGTTTTTTTCTCATTACAAAAACCACCTGAACCACATTCATTTGTACATGATGCTATAACAATAATGGAAACAATGAATTAGCTTCTTTTTTTTTTTAAATAAAAAAACCAAATCAACTTTTATCAAACAAAAAATACCTGAAGATATATCGAAACTGCCAGCTGGTGCTTGATTAGTAGCAACGGACACACCAGTAAAATTGGCAACAGGTTCAAATAAACCAAGATTTGTACCAGAGAAATTAGAGGATTGCCACACAACACCACGAAAACCATCAGGTACCATAACCGAACCAATCATGATAGCTTTTGTTTGAGTAGTTGTTTCTGAAGCACCAACTTCAAAAAACTCACTGTTACCAAAATATGCAGGTTGTTCATAAATAACCACTCCAGACTTTAACTTGACAATTATTGTGGAAGTTAATGATTTTATAGGATCAGCTTGAGCAATATCAGAATCATAAATTATGGGATCGCTTTTTCCCGAATCAATCTCAAATAGAAAACCGGGTGGAATCTCAAGTGAAAATGGTGATTTGAAAATGCTTGTTGGGAGAGTTTTCGATGTATATTGATCTACAACTAATTGGGTAGTATTTCCACTAAATAATGGATTAATATAAATGTTAACAGCATCTAATAGTTGATAAAATATATTTGTTAGAGTCAAAAATAAATTTACAAATAAAAAATACCAATATATATACATATAAAAACTTACTAGGAGCAACATTATAAGTTTTCCATGACATAGGTGTAGAATTATTTTGACAAGTATCCAAGCCTAAATTATCAGCTAACATTGTTAAACATTTTCCATTATTTGAGCTGCTCGTGAAAGTATCATCACTATTCAGTTTCCATTTTTGAGTGACCCCATTATCACAAGGACAAGCTTGCACAGCAGAATTGGATTTGGTGGTAAGGCATAATTTGTTATCTAAGGATTCAATGAAAATTTCAGTCGAATTTGATAATGGCTGAGATGGATTTGTTGAAATAAGATTCCATTTTGTTAAATCAGAAATTTCACCAAATCGATCAACAGGACAACTTGTAAGAATTATAGATGTGCAACTTTGGGTTGAATTGCTTGCATATTGTAAACAAGTTTTTGATTGTTCATTGCGAATGAATTTAGCTAAAATGTCAAAACGGTTAATCAAAAATTATTTTTTTGATGTAAAAAAGTTTGAAAAATATATAGTTGTGAGATCTACCTGCTTGTACATTAGTATTCAAATTTGTGAAAAGTAGCAAAAGAGCGAAAACTATTATAATAATATAAAAATTCCTGCTTTGTCCTTTCATTCTTTATTATTATGTCAAGTTAAGATATATATTAATTGAAATTAGTGGTTATATACAACTAATAATCTATTTAAATAAAAATCTATTTATATAACAAAGAGAACGAAGAGATGCCAGCTCTCTTGTTATTTAATGAAAGAAAAAAGAAAACGTATAAAGTGTATAAAACAAAAGCTAATACTAAGATTCGAACGACTATGGCACCCTTGGTTTATTATTATTAAGAAGAGTAAAAAATCATTTTTTTACAATAATTATCCATTATATATAAATTTTTCAGTATAATATATGTACACTACTAATATGGAAAAAAAGATAATTTGTTTCTTATTTAACTTCTTTGTATTAGTATTGTGCAATCTATAATTAAATAAGGAGGCGTTTGAGAAAAGGCTGATCATAGTAGCGATCTTATCAAATTAAGCATAACTTATTGGTCGATTTTACTTAATTCGGTAAGATTATCAGACCCTTTCTATTTATTTTATTTTATATTGTCTTATTACTTCAGCTTAAAGAGTCAATAAATTTTGGATATAATTTCGACAACTATGAAACTTAAGTTTCGATAATGATCATTAAGAGGGCAATCATCTATAATTCCGTAATTTAATAATCTCGTAAACATTATTATTGTTGTTGTTGTTATTGGCTATCGTAATTGTTTGCTCAGAATATGGCGTGTAACCGTTATAAAAAATTTTATGAAACCCTTGGTCACAGTTTCAAACGCTAATTCTAGATGATGCATATGTATATTTTTTTGAATTAATTATTATTATGGTTTGGTGATTTCCCTATTAATTGAACAGTTCCTTAGAATTTTTACAAGCATATTTTTGCCAAGCTCTCGAAAAGTTTTGGGTTAGGATTCCGGGTTTCCTTCATTAGTATTAGTATTAGTAGTTACAATTTCAAAATATCATAGAACAATGTTGACATATGACCTCAAATTACTTGTGAAATGACCAAGTCACATGATAATTTAATCTCATATACCAAATGACATTTAAACTCTCGCCTTGACAAGTAGTAAAATATCAATTAATTTTTTATCAAACAAGTGATTTTTTTATATAGTAATAGATACATATAATTTATAATTTCATGGTATTTTTGTACCAGATTCATTATGATCAATTTGCTACGAATTGGTGGCCCACACCAACAAAAAAAAAAAAGTTGAAATATAACTCAATAATGTTGTTTTTTCAGTTCGTGCTGTCAAACAGCTTCAAACCCCTGTTTTATTGTGAGATAGGTGGAGAATTCGTAACTTGTAAAACAGCACAAAAAAATTACTAATAAGACAGGAACAGAATATTCTGGAATATTGCACTGGGTTTTGATTCTCCTAATATTGTTAGAGAATTATCGAGAGATGTGGATTTTTCTTTTGTTGTAATATCAACATTTTTATTATTCCTTGTTCACAAATGATAAACTGATAATATTTTGTGGGTAATTAGGTTATATGTCAACACTTGATTCATAATGCAAATATAAATGTGTATATTTTTTATAAAAATTGAAGGTATTAAATATTAGCCTTTTATTACAATGCTTCTTTTTAGCTGGAGAAGCTAACAAACTAGACAATATAGAGCTGAAGCTATCTCGGAAGAGTTGAATCTTATGGAAGAAGAATATCAAGTTGATAAACATGAGGTTCCAAAACTCTAAACTATCCGTGGATGAATAACCACTTATACTACAGTATTTAAAAATGAAAATACCAAGAGAACATTGTCAGCCCAACTAAAGTGAGTATATAGAAAACAAGCAATTTATCAAAAAAAAAACTTCGAATGGCGACTACCTACATATCTTTCTTTTTTTTCTATGTTATAAAGACTTTTTTTCTTATTCTATCGTTTCATATAAATTTGATGCAATATTATTTCTGGTGACAAAGAATTTTTAAACGGCTTAGCCGGCTAAATCAATTAAATGATAAAAAATTTTTCTCTTAACATTCATTTTTACGTCTGCGATTTTAGTGCAGAATTCAGTGGCATAGACACTTGGTTGTGATGGATTAATTAGAATGATTAAAAAAAAACTGTACAGTTGCCCAAAAAAGAATTTTACAATGCTCTTAGCAAGATAAAAGATAATAAATAATAATAAAGAAAGCAATAGTAATAATAATAATAATAATAATAATAATAATAATAATAATAATAATAATAATACCGGCCAGCTTAACACTAGAGTTTCTATTGGTAGTACTCAATCTTAATTCGGATTATTCGTTTTGTTCGTTTACTAGCACTCAAAATAAACTTTCAATTACTCAAAATCATAACGAATAAAACAAATAATTCGAATAAACCTTATTCGAATAGAACCTACTCAATTGGTATAGTCGTGATTTTAGTTTAGTTTGAACATTATTGGCTGTGTGCCTATTTATAAAATATTCACATATAAAAATAAATAAATATTAACATGAAGAATATAAAATAGAATCATTGATTCGTGATCTGCGATAGTATAAATTCCTTTATCCAAGAAAATAAAAAGTTTCGTCATCTTCTCTGTCATTGTCAGAAATGAATGATGGCATTTCCGAATTTTTTGATTCTTCGTTCAAGCAATTAATTGAATTAATCTGTCCCCGATAGAATTAGTGGCAATAGTCGTCGATATCTTTATTATCATTGTTATTTTGTTATCATCATCAGCAGATGCAAGATTTCCTTCGAGGTTTTTGTTTGATAATTTATTTTATCGGCATCATCATTGTTGTTGTTATTTTTATTTCCGAAACCGAAAAAAATAACAATTATTATCTTTGGGAGGAGATGGGTCGATCATTGTAATGGAATGTAAGGATGAATTATAATAAGTATCGGCATTACTAGAATTGTCAAAACTATTCACGTTAAAAATGTTAATTATGTCGTCATTATTGTTATTGTTGTTGGTGTTAGAATCACTGATATATTGATCACTATTACTAGTGTTACCCATATTTTGTTTCATAAGCAGATCTTGTTCATTCATAAGATCGTTAAATTTAAAATCGTGATACGCTCCACTGCTATGATTACAATCTGTCGAAGCATTTTGTAAGTGTTCGTTCGTGGATTTTTGTATAATAGTTGGTACAGTATAATGTTGTTCCCTTAGTTTGTCAAGATATTCAACAACAGATTTGATATCTGGTCGATTATCTGGGTCTGAGTCCCAACATCTAGTGCATAAATCAAAGTACTCTTCAGGAGTTCCATCAACCTTAGTTTCTCTTTCACCAGATAAATAAACATCCTGATCATTTTCAATCCATTCGTATGGTGGTTTACAACTTGAGATTTGCCATAACAAAATTCCTAAACTAAAAATGTCCGATTTCTCGTTTTTAGGGTGTTCGAGACATCTGGGATCTGTATATCTAATTTTTCCATAAACTTTTTCTCTAGATTTTGACAATCCGAAATCCGAAATCTTAATATTATCATCGACTATAAGAACATTTCCCGCATGCTACAACAAATATTTATAGCGATAGTAAGGTTAATGTTAATGTTAACAATGTGTTAATGCTATACTATTAAAGAAAGAAAAATCATTAAAGAAGTACCAAGTCTCGATGAATTATTCCTTTACTATGCAATGCTTGTATGCCACTAGCAAGCTGATATGCCAAACCTAACTTTTTTGTCCAGTCCAATTTATCAACATTTGCAGACAAATATTCATGGAGCGTCCCGTGGTTAGCGAATTGTAAAACCAATGAATAATTTCCCGATTTAGGATCTATTTTTATAATTTTCGTATAATAAAAAAATAGAATGTATTACTAATTAATTTTTTATTTATTGGTTTTTAAATGTAAAAAAAATATTACTTTGCGTTATCCCATAAATATTCAAAATATTTTCATGGCCATCAACTTGATTATGTGATCTAAACTAAAAATAGTCACGTAATATTACTTTAGTGATAGATAACTAATTACAAATACTCACGGGTCTAAATAATGTTATACCTCGTGGACAAATTGTTTCATAACTTCACCGTCATCTTTTTTCGTCTTTTTCATAATTTCTTTCAATGCTACATCCATATCACTCTTCCATTTGGCTCTATAAACTTGTCCCGAAGCACCTTTATTGATATAAGTAATACCAGAAAATATGTTGTAAGGAAATTTAACTATTTCTGCGTCGTCCAACCATTTCTTTGGATCTTTTAAAGTTCCCTTAATTATTTCGGAATCATTGTTATTGTCGTTGCCGTTGTTGTTGTTGCTGTTCCTGTTGCTGTTGCTGTTGTTGGGTGTTAAATTACTGGTAGTTGTATGGGGTGCTGAATTATTGTTATTGTTGTTATTATCCTTAATAATAATATTATTATAAAGGTTATTAATGTCGGTTATATCATTATTATCGATGAATTTTTTTTTAAAAAATATCTTTTTGATGTTAAAAAAATCCTTAAATGATTTTTTTGTTTTTTCCTTCATTGTTATTCTCATTTTAAATGTAATTTACACTAAAAGAAAGAAGAAAAGGAAATTCTAAATTGTCGATTATTTTATGATTCATCGAAAATAATAATGATGAAAAATGACCTTTTCAATGAAAAAAATTAATTTGGTAAAAGTGAAATGCAAGCTACTAAATATATGTATTATAATAGTAGTAACATTTCGGGAAACTTGCAGTTAATTTTAACGCCCACAGGGAGGTATTAATATTAGTAATTCGAAGTTGCGCCACATACAGGTGACTAGAGTTGCGAGCACAACTTTAAAATTTAAAGAAACGGTTTATATTTAACGCTTTCCCTACGTCAGTATTATATACTATGAAACAGATGTATTTTTATATTCAAGCATACAGTAGTTTAATAACATTATTAATAGGTTTAGACAATGCATTAATAACACAATTATTATAAATTTTATTTAATAAACAGCATCAAGATGTAATGTTTGAAGGATCAAAAGGAATTGTATTAAACTTGATTTGATTTGTAAATTTTAGTATAAAATATTTTTCAATACAATATAAACTTGGGACTTAATCTTTTGCATATTTTGAGAATTATTAACGCTGCAGTCATGTCTCTACTATCACCACAATTATTCAGGTAGCTCCACAAATTCACCTTCGCTTACCTTTTAAATAAGGAATCCATTGAAAAATTTCATAACCCGTTGCTTTAACTGGATGATTTAATCAACTTGTCAATATTTTCATTACCATTAAATCAATGTGTTGCATAATTTACACAATTCCCAATTAGTATTATATTCACATTTAAGCTTGCTTGCTTTATACCATATTCAAAAACCTTTCCATTAAAAGAGAATTTTATTTCAAAATTCATATAATTAGATTTTATAAAATATCAACACACTTTTAATTGTACCTTGTAATTGTAGGTAGAACATTAACTTGTGAAATATCAAATCCTTAACACACATAGCCTTTAAATAATAAATATGTTTTAAGCAATTAAGAATAAATTATTAATTAATAGAGTCGGTGGATTGGTTCAAAGCTTAATAGGTTGCATAAACTGGCATTTGGATGAAATTTTGCGGTAATTTTTCATAATTAATCTGATTTGTCAAAGTTACCCTTTAGTACATAAATAAAGAGTAACTCTATTTATTAAATTATCAGCAAATGCACAACATAATTTTGGGCAGTTTGATTAATTACCTGGGTGTTTATAATCCAAAGACTTATTTATACACTAACTGGACAAAAGTCACGCACACCCTAAAACAACTAATTACACAAAAACGTACATATTAATATACAAAAAAATAATGTCATTTTGTAACCTAGGTCCTTGTTAATCCATATGCAAATTTTCATTTCTCTAACGTTTCTAAGAAAAATAATAAATAAAAAAATAAAACTTGGTCCGAATTTTTTTTTCCAAGAAAATGATCATCAAAAACATCAACAAAAAAAAAATTGCTCAAGAACTCGCATAATAATCATGTCTAAAATTTTAAATAAAATCAATATTTGGTTGGCCACCCATTATTATTAATAACAGCTTCTATTCTCCTTGGCATACTTTCTATCAGTCTGAATAGAACATCCATTGGAATTTTACTCCATTCTTCCTGTAATGCGAACTCCAACTCATTAATATTTTTCATATTTTTTGGGTGCCTTCTAATTCTTCTTTCCAACTTTGACCATAAATGTTCAATTAGATTCAAGTCAGGGGACTGACTTGGCCAATTAGACAAAACATTAATTTTATTTGTTAAAAACCAATTTTTTACAACTTTCGCAGTATGGACGGGCATTGTCATCTTGATACAAATACCCCTCTTATTAAAGTCTTTTTCAATTAAAGTAACAAATGGTTTTCTAGTATTCGTATATATCCTAAGCTATTTAATTTACCATCCACTTCTATCAATGGGCCCAAACGTTTTCCTGAAAAACAACCCCACATCATCAAGCCTCCACCTCCAAACTTCACAGTAGGAGTCATGTTTTCAATATTAAACCTGGTACCAGGAGTTCTCCAAACATATCCTGGTCCATCATTTTTATAGATTGTAAATCTACTTTCATCACTCCAAATGATAGATTTCCATTTTCTAACCGTCCAACTCCTTCTCCCAAGACACCAATTTAATCGATTGGTTCTTTGTTGGTCATTTAAAAGTGGCTTTGCTGCAGGAACACGAGAAAAAATATTTAATTCATGTAATGTTCTTCTAATAGTCTTAGTTGAAACATCACTTTGTTTTTTCGTTAAATTTGTTTTTTATTTGCTCAGCAGACTTTCGATTATTTCGCTTTAAAATTTTTTTTAATGTTTTTTGATTTTCATTGTTGATTAAGTTTGGACGACCACTTCGCTGCTTTGTAGCAAGACCTTCACCATCAATATGTTTTTTAATAGTACGAGATATTGTTGTTCCATGAATATCAAGAATTTTGGCTATTTTGGAAATGGGTTCATTATTTTTGTAAAGAAAAATAATTTCGCTACGTTGAATCCAACATTTTTTAATTTAATTTTTTTTAAATTTTCAAAAATATTTATTAAAAATCAAGCTTGTTTACAAAAAAATTCATAACATCACAGATGGTTATTTAAGATGCGTATTCTATCATATGTTAAAATATCAGATGAGGCTATAATGCACGTTTTTATTCAATTCATTTTTTTTTGAAGTGGGAATATTTGGGGAAAAAAAATTCGAACAAAGTTTTATTTTTTTATTTATTATTTTTTTAGAAACGTTGGAGAAATGAAAATTTGCATATAGATTAATAAGTACCTAAGTTACAAAACGACATTATTTCTTTGTATATTTATTATGTACGTTTTTATGCAATTATTTGTTTTAGGGTGTGCGTGACTTTTGTCCAGGTAGTGTATGTAGTTAATTTCAAAATCAAAAATCGAAAAAAAATATCAAATTAAACACAACTCTCTACATACCAATATTGACATGTCTACGTGTGTTCCAAACTCGGACACTAAAGATAATTCGAACGCGTTTGATTTTATGAAATATAATAATAAAAGAATACCAGTAATAGGTGTATTAATAACATCAGGAAAAACTAGTAATAGCAATTATAATCGTATTTGTAGAAATTTTTTTTTTAATTAGTTCGTTTGTTTCCATATTGAAACCAGTGTTTGTTCACAGACATTGTCTGCCTTATAATAATAATGAACCGATGCTGACAATTTCCAAGATAATGTCCACAGAAATTATCCAAAAACTTCACATAACAACTTGTCATACAGATTTGTCTAGGTACAAGAAAGAGAAGCAGTAAGCGAGAGAACCAAAGTAACTAATTAATTGACAAATACCAAATATTGTAATTAACTGACAAGAGTAATCAGTGTCAACAAAAAGACTACCATTTAAAAAATGTAAAAAATTTATTATTTAGCTTTAAGAAATAAAATAAAAAGAAAATAATTATAATGAATAAATTTATAGTAGAGATTAAATTAGTCATTTATCAATCCTTTCTCTTACTACTATTATGATTATTATAAATGATTTGTAAAATGCTATCTAAATGAAGAAAGATGTGACTCTAAATTAGCACGAATTACAAATATTAATGTAGTGGTGTCTTGGATTTCATGAAATTGCTCTGACGGTATATTTTTAAATATAATTAATTATATATTAGTTAAATAAAACAAATAAATATGACTTAGCTTTTTATTACTATCCAATCCTTTCCTTACGCGTGAATGATACCTTTCCCCCACTGTTATGTCTATTACAACGTTCATGATAGCTGGTTAAAATTAAAAAATTGATATAACTAAAAATTGCATCACCCAAGTAATGATAATACTAGGACCATGCAATAAAAAAATTTAAGGAACCGATTTAAAAAAGGCCACATAATGACCTGATGGTGAAATTTTAATGACCGAGTCTATGCTCAGTTTCATTTTCTTGTGTGTATGCCTACTTCTCAATTGCATACAATTAAAAATTGAAAAGTTCCTTATAAAATAAATGAATAAATCTGATTTATTATACATATACAGGGTTGGCATGGCATTAGGCAGCATCAAGGTGTACTTTGACTTCGTGTTCCTGATGATGATTAAGTTGGTGATTGAGATGGTGGAGTTTGAGATGGTGGAGTTTGAGATGGCGGAGTTCAAGAAGTCTGTAACTGCTTTAACGATGTTGATTGTCCTACACTTCATAATTTGGATCTACGGGTGTGGTATAATATCCATGTCCAATGCCATCCCTGATTATGATGGGTATCAGATTTATAAAATTTTCCTATTACAAACACGCAAGTGATTATGCTTACACACGCCCCATAACTATAGAATTACTACAGGTGAGCAACTTGTTTTAAAACCGGAGTTTTAAGTTTGGACATGTTCGGAGGCTTTGGACAAGCGAGAAGCTTCTTAACAATGACACAATCGTAGACCCAGAGCGGCGGCGCCCCCCCTGACAAAAAATTACATTGAGCAATTTAATGAACTCTACTTGCATCATCGTATCATCGGGGGGAATCGAGTCAAATTAGCCTAATGGGCTCTAGGAAGATGAGAATAATTGACATATTAAACTCTTGGAGATGCGCCTCATTGATTTTGTGTGTGTGTGTGTGTGTGTTCTTCAGTAGTCGTGTTGTTTTTGCCTTTGTAATTATTTAATGTTAATAACAGTCACAAAAAGCCAATATACCAATTGTTTGTTCGGAATCTTATAATTACCCATCATTATAATGAAATTTTCTCCACGTTTATATAAGTTGTTTAGGCTATTTTATAAGAAAAGAAAAAGTGACATCAATACAAAAAATAAAGTCTCTGGCTATCAAAAAGCCTATCTTCTTCCTAAATGTGTTTATTAACAACTAGCTAGCTTTCTTGTTTTAGATTTTTCATCTCGCGTCTAAAAAATTTTTTTGTATATACACACTATTGTTGTGATCAATATTAAATAATAATTTCCGAGTGTAACGTCACGTTTTATTCAGCAACATCATGAAAATATCCAATTTTATTGATGGGTTGGTGTGTATTATCCTTATTTAGAAATTGATAATAAATATATATATATATATATATATATATGCTTCAAGGTCTTTTTAGTTTGGTACCAAAAAACTAACAATTGAGAAAACACCTTTAAAAACAAAAATCTTCACAAATGAGTGGGTAAAACATATGTTTTTATTAATATTATGATTAAATATTCACAACATTCACAATTGCTCATTTTTTTACCAAGCAAAGCAAATGAGAGAGTAATGGTGAAAAATAGTGTAATTCATTGTAGTATAATGTTTAAATATACAGTTCATTTTCTATCTATAGTATTTCTTATAATTTTAATTTTCGAATTGGCTTTTTTTAAACCAAAATCGAACTGAACCAAATTGAAAATTTGGTCATAAAGAGAGTAGTGGGTGGAAATTGTATGTATAATTTCAAGATTATACTAATTATATTAAATAAAAATAAAGGCATCATCTTAATTTTCTTTGTTTAAAATACTTTGATAAAAACAACAAATGTAGTGGAGTCAACAATTGTGAAGCTTTATTAAAAATCCATGTTTTATTTACCTTAGTGAGAGTAAGACTAACATTGGTTAACTAGTGAGTTTTAACAACAACTAGTAATGCAATTTGCTTTATTGAGTAAGCATAGATTAGGACTAACATTGGTTAATTAGTGAGTGTCAACAATGTTTAATTGAAAATACTGTGTAATTGTAAATGTAAAGAATTAACAAGCTTGCTTGAGTTGTTTGGAAATAAACCAAAGCGGGCTTGTCATCAGCCAAGAAATGTATACAGCTGAAATAAATTGGTCACAAGTGAATAATAGAAACTTTATAGGAGCTTTTGAGGCTTCATAAAAGGGTCAGGTTACCTTATTTATTTACATTATTTGCACCATTAAGTGTAACTACAGATTTTTAGGTATAAAAAAGAGGCAGTAAGCAAGAATAAAAGTAACTTCATAAACTAATCAATTGACAAGCACCAAAGCAGCTGAAAGCCAAGCCATAATCAGTGTTAAACAAGGCTACCATTTAAAAAACTGCAAAAAATTTATTGTTTAAGAAAAATAAAATAAAAAGATAGATAATTATAATGAATAAATTAGTCATAATCAATTCTTTCTTTGTTAATAATTAATTAAATATGAATAAAAAATATTATTATTAGTATAGTAATTTCCAATTAATTAATTTTTGTTCATTTTCAACATTTAATGATCTGTAAATTTATTCACTAAAATCCATTGAAACGGAATTACTACTACGTAATTTTGAACAGAATAACTGGGTTGACCATGTGGTTTGTGGGCTAGCACTAGACCCTATAAATTATGCATGCAAATAGTGGTTGTATCCACTGAATGATATTCATCGATTATTCACTGATTATCTGGTTAATTGGGTGTTGAAAATTTTTCATTGATTAATTAATCGGGTGTTGAAAATTTTCACCAGATAATTGGTCAATAATGGTACAGAAATATAAAAAATAAAAATTTTTATCTGTGTAATTGAAAGAATACATTAACATGTTAATACTATTTTATCCACTATTGCACTATCACCAATATTATAATAATATATCAAGTAATTTGAATACTAACTGTGTCATTATTATTAAAGAATATTTATGCATTGCAGTAACTTCTACTCCAAATGAGCGACCTTTTCACAGCAGACTATAATTATAACGAATTTTTAAATTTTTGTTTCGCATAAAATCCATTGTGGGCAAGTTATTGAATCAATTATTCATCACACTGGCGTTTTATAATTTTTTCTGTGAAACATTTTGATTTTTGTGTAACGGAGCCGACTCAGACGCTTGAACGGTTCAGAAAAGCTGAACCTACTCATTTATTCACAGATCGGCAATTAATAATAAAAATTTCATTGCACATCCCTCTGCTAAAACCTTGTTTCACTTATAATAAAAATGAATGAAGGTATTTTTTCTTATAACTTTTTTAAAAATATAATAGTAGGACTTTGCATCTTAACATTTTTCTTTATAATAATGTTTAGCTAAATTCTATTATGGTAAACATTATAAAATTAACTTAAATAATGTTTATTAAAACATCCAATTAAATAATTTGTTTTTTTTTATTTCTTTATAATAATCAGGGAGTAAGTATTGTATTAGTAAATTCATCTTTTACAACACAAAATAAAACATCATCTAATTAATTAATTTTATTTTTTATTTCTTTATAATAACCAGTGTGTAAGTATTGTATTATAAATTCATCTTTTACAACACAAAATAAACATCATATAATTAAATAATTTGTTTTTTTTTATTTCTTTATAATAACCAGTGTGTAAGTATTGTATTATAAATTCATCTTTTACAACACAAAATAAAACATCATCTAATTAATTAATTTTATTTTTTATTTTTTTATAATAACCAGATGGTAAGTATTGTATTATAAATCATCTTTTTTATAATTTTGCTTAGAACAAATACCTATTTTTATTATGTTGAAAAATAAATGTTATTTTATTTTAATTTTTTATAATGAAAAAATTATTATTGAAATAATTAGATATTACTAATGAAAGAAAAGAAGAATATGGAACCTGTTCTGTTTGTGTAAGACTTAATACTAATTACCAGTGGTGTCAATCATGTGATCCCAGATTGTTAGCTCAAAGTTGGACTAGCAGTGGTGATGAAAAATTAGATGAAATAATTAGAAATACACAGCTTGAAGCAAAAGTATTTAGTAGTCATCATTACCTTGAATGGATTCCTTATGGCCAACTCACAATCAAAGAAGTAATAGGTGAAGGTAGTTTTGCAATTGTATATAAGGGTAGCTGGTCAAATGGACCTAGGTATATTTTTGGTAATAAAAAATATTATTTTGAAGATGGTCATGTAGCATTAAAAAAGTTTAAAAATAAAAACTCTCAAAATATTTCTGAAGAATTTTTAAAAGAGGTGAATAATTTGGTATAATTGACAATTAATGATTTTCAAATAATATATTAAATTTTTATTAATTTTCACAAAAGGTTCAAAAATACATTAAATGTATAGGACCTTGTCATAAGGAGATTGTTAGTATTTTTGGTATTTCACAAGATCCAGATACAAAAGGATATATTTTAGTAATGAGATATGCAAAGAATGGAAGTTTTAAAAATTATATAAAATCAAATCATATAGAATGGGGTGATAAAATTCAAATACTTTATAATCTTATTTCAGGTTTAAGCAAGCTTCATCAAGAAAGACTTATGCATTGTGATCTTCACAGTGGTAATATTTTATATTTTAAATTTTCAACCCAGGCAAAGATTGCAGATTTAGGGTTATCAGGCCCAGCTGATCAGGAACCATCAAGTAAAAATAGTATATTTGGAGTACTTCCATATGTTGCACCAGAAGTTTTAAATAAGAAACCTTACACACAAAAATCTGACATCTATAGCTTTGGAATTTTAATGTCGGAAACATCAACACATCAACAACCATTCAAAGATCAACCACATGATCTACATCAGGAAAATGGGTACAAATATTATGCGTATATAATATGAAATTGCAGGGATTAAGCATATAATATGTGTACAAATCGTGTATTTTTTTATGTATGCAAATTGTACATACAGTTCACTCTCTCTATAACGGATCATTTGTCTGGGGAAAAAAGATCCGTTATAGAGAGAATCCGGTATAGAGAATTTTGTTGATCGTCACATGATTAAGTTAACGAATAAAAAAAAATTTATTATTATTATTATTATGATTATAAAAAAATAATTATTCAATATTAATGTTCAAAAAACTATCTAATGTAGATTGTTTTTTTGAATTAAATTCTACTTTTTTGATTTCTTTTTAATGGTTTTTAACAATTTCAATTCTTCATTTGTAAATTCCTTAAATTGCTGTTCAACAAATAAATTTACATTTTCAATGGCCAATAAAGCATCTTGACTTGAAACAAGAGGAATTTCTTCAATATTATCATCATCTTCTTCATCTTTTTCTTCATTAAGCTTTAGCATAGAAATTATTTCTTCATCATTTGGCAAACCCTCATAATTGTCATTGTCATTGTCATTTCTTTCTACTTCATCAATGGAAAGATATTCTGTCCCAGATAAAGGATTTGCAAAATCAAGTTCATTAATTAAACTTTGTAAATCATTTTCATCATTATTTTTTGAAGAATCTAGGAATGATGTAGCATTTTGAATTTCAATAGAATTTTCATCCACATCAGGTAAAAAATTGCAGTCTTTTTCCAGCAATTAATTATTGTTTGACTGGTAACATTTTCCCATGCCTTTGTAGTATATTTAATTGCATGCTTTATTGTAATTGGATCAGGTTCTCCACTTCTTTTTTGTATTTCATAATTTTTTAGTTTTTTTCTCAAAAAAAGTTTTTTATAATTTGCCTGTAAAATATGATATTGAAATTATGTTAAGAATTTTTTTAAAAAAGAAAATTAATATTAATATTAATAATTTATTTACCTTGAAGCTATTGATTATACCAGCATCGCATGGTTGTAAAAATGCAGTAGTATTTGGAGGCAAAAAATGAATTTTAACATTTGTTAAATTTGTTGTCTCATTAACAGAATGTGTGGGAGCATTGTCTAATAATAACAAAATATTTCTATTTTGTTGTTGCATATATCTGTTTAAATTGACTAAATAATCATTAAAAATGGAGACTTGCATCCATGCTTTGAGATTCCAGTAATAGTTTACTGACAATGCTTCTTTGTCAATATTTTTTAAAGCTTTAGGTGTTTTATATTTGTGTATAAATAATGGCTTCAATTTTTCTGTTCCACTAGCATTACATGTTAATAATACTGTAACTCTTTCCTTTGACTTCTTTCTTCCAGATACAGGTCCTGTTGATAATACTTTTGATGGTTCCAGTTTCCAAAATAACCCAGTCTCATCTGCATTAAAAATATCTGATAATTGATATTGATTTGTAATAGAATTCTTTAATTCTTCTCTATAAATAGGTAATTCCGAAATAGGAGTACTGGCAGCTTCACCTTGTTTTGTATACTGTTTGATATTATGTCTTTGCTTGAATTTTGTTAACCATCCTTCTAATGCTTTGAAGTCATTAATATCAAGAAGTTGGGCAAAGTGTATTGCTTTTTCTTTCAATATATCACCAGTAATGTCTAACTCTGCACCAATAGCTTTCTCTGTCCAAATAGTTAAGGGTAGGGGGAATCACGTGTCAATTTATATGTAGATCGGCGGCTCAAAAATTTGAATTATAGAAGTTGCATAATAAAAGTTATGCAAAACACGTCCAAATTGGTTCAAAATTTTTCCATATGTAGATTATAAACCCCTTTAATTTCTTGTAAAATTTCAAACAAAATAATTTAGTAAGAACTTTTAATTTCTTCAAAAAACCATACTAATCCCATAGTAACTGATACTAATCCCTTAGTAAAAGGTATTATTTCTTTCATATAAGCTATTCATTCCAAATTATTACTAGTCTAAAGTTACTTACTACTTAGTAATGTTTCATTTACTTAGTAAAAACTGCCTATTTCTTAGTATTAACTGGAGGAGTCTAAACATTACTTGGAATTTTTCTAATTTCTTATGTTTTATATGTAAAAAGAATATAGTGATAGTAAAGTTATAATGTAATAAAATTTTATTTATTCAGCATTTGAAAACATTTATATAAATAATTATAAATTGTTCTTTCAACAAAATCAAACTTTTTATTTATGATGATTCATATCAATTGAATGCAATGGAAGTACATCATACATATTATGGCTAAAACTCTTAAAGGCACAGATCCTAATTATTCAATCTTAGCAAAAGGATAAATTCATTTGATTATCTAATAATGTAAAAAATGGAACATGAATTACTAATTATCACTAGTTGAATTTATTGAATAATGTATCTTATTTTAATTGTAATTTTGGCAACTTTAATTGATTTTATTTATGATAATATATGCAAACATACATATGTGTATAAAAAAAAATCAAAAAAAAAATACAATAAAAAAATATGAATTTGCTAACAATATTTTAGTAGAAGTGAATATAATCAGTATAGTTGTTCAAATTTATAATTAAAATAAATAATCTACCTAATTTCTTACACTTATTTTTTTTTGATTTAGATCTAGTCTTTATACTAGATTTAACAACGCCTTCTTTCTTTTCACCATATATAAATTTTATTAATAAAATAAATAATTTGTAAAAACAAATTTCATTAATAAAATAAATAATTTGTAAAAACAAATTTCAAATTAAAATTAAAATTACATTACTGCTTTTGTTCAGCATTATTATTATTAATATTTTCTTCATCAACATTGTCATTAGCAGGATGTTTTCTGTTATTTGTAATCATGATTATAGCTATCTTTATTACCACCTATTGTGTAAATTTTTTACACTTATTTTTTTGATTTAGATCTAGTCTTTATACTAGATTTAACAACACCTTCTTTCTTTTTTTTTAAACTATTTACCATATATAAATTTTATTAATAAAATAAATAATTTGTAAAACAAATTTCAAAATTAAAAGTTAAAATTTTATTACTGTGTTTTGTTCAGCATTATTATATTAACATTTTCTTCATCAACACAACATCATCATTAGTGGGATGTTTTTGTTATTTGTAATCATGACAAGATTATATCTATCTTTATTGTGTAAAAAAATTAGTGATATATACAATAATTTTCAAACACAAATATTTATAATAATAAAAGAATAAATATTATTTTATTTTCTTACTGTTGATAATATGTAATTTCAGCATTATTTTTCATAGAATAGTAGAGAAAGTGGTATCTACACTCCCTAATGGATTACCTCTTATCATTTAAAAGTTCTCAAGCTCTTTTGATATCAAACTTGAATTATCAAGCAAATCAGAATGTAAAAAAATTAAAAAAGAAGCTAGAAATACACATTGTGAATTAGTTAGAATATATCAACAAATAATCTGGAAAATTGGAAATGCTGTTAATAAATCAATAATTTTATGTTTAACAATATTTATTATGTCCATAGAAAATTAATTGAAATTAATACTAACATCCACTTGCAAGCATTGTGGAAATTTGGATATATACTCAAAAGAATGGAGAATTAAAGTCTGGTGCCTTTATTTAATAATAATAAAAATAGTATTAGGAGCCTTTATTATTATAATATTAATATTGAATTACGTTATTATTGTTATTTATGATGATCGACATTATTTTTTTTGAGCCATTGTTTACTATTAAATATACCACGTGATTCCCCCTACCCTTAAGACTTACTTTGATCAAACCCGCCTATAATAATAAACGTTCATTTTGGAAACTTGATTTGCAAATAGATCTTGACTTTAACGCTTACTTCTACCAAGCCCGCCTATATAATTATTTGAATAATTGATAAAGCGCTCATTAAATATATTTTACAAACAGATTCATAGATCTTGACTTTTAACACTTATTTCAATACAAGCTATTCAATAATCGATAAACGTTCATCAGTATATTTTACAGACTTGCTTTGGAAGCTTCGTATGTTGACATACATCTTGTATTTAACAGTTTACTTTTTCTGTTTAATTTTATTTTTTTTTTTTAGATTACACAAATAAAAATTATGGAATAAATTTAATCCAATGAATTTGAAAAAAAGTTGATATATAAGTCATAGAATTGGTATAATAGTATCGACCAGGGAAAGGTCATGCAATGACGAAGTACTCAAGTAAGGCCCCCTGTGTCCGGTTTAATGCCTCACTTTGGACCGGCTGTAAAGTCCTGCGTTGTAGGAAGGTGGAACTCACGTGGGTGGCTCATGTTGGGTGTATTGACCCTTCGTGACATGACCCTTCCTTTTGTTAATTTTTATTATTTATTTTTATTTAGTTAAAAGGAAACATTTAAAAAATTAAAAATTCGCTAATTGATTTGATTGGTTACATTTGTAATATACGAAGATCCATCAATCAATAATTATAATTAGTAGCAACGACGACAACGAATCATCGTTTTTTGAGGATGATAAGATCCAGTTTGTATAGGAGTGATCGAAGTAAGCGTTAAGGACAAGATTTATGAAGCTTTCAAAATATTCTAACAAACGTTTTATCAATTATTCAATAGTTTGTACAAGCATTAAGGACAAGATCTATGAACAAAATATTCTAACGAACGTTTTATCAAATATTCAATAGTCTGTATAAGTTTTAAGGACAAGATCTATTAAGTTTACAAAATATTCTAACGAACGTTTTATCAATTATCCAATAGTTTGTACAAGTGTTAAGACAAGATTTATGAAGTTTGCAAAATATTCTAACGAACGTTTTATCAATCATTCAATAGTTTGTGTAGGAGTAATCGAAGTAAGCTTTAAGGACAAGATCTATGAACAAAATATACTAACAAAGAGTTTTATATTTCTAAAAAAGAAAATGAAGGCAAAAAGTTTGAAAATGTATTCAAGGCATGAATATATATATGATGATAATCAACGAGAATAATTTGGAATTTGGGGAGTTTTAAAAGTTTAAGCAATATTAAAGATGATGTGGTAGTAGGATCGAAATGTTTTAAATAAACGTGATGTTAGAAGATCAAAATTCACTCATGATGATCTTGAAGAAATTATATTATTAGTATTACTATTTATTAAATGCTACACAATAACAAACACTAAAAAAGAAGAGATAAATTTCAAATGTAAAAAATAAGAATAAAATTACACTGTACAAATATACATATATATATGCATTGATTTAATTGGAAAATTTCTCATAATAAATAAATAAATAATATATCATAATAATAATCCCATTAATTTATTAATTACATATTATACTAAACCATCATATAAATTTAATGCTTGAATGATCGTTGGATCTTGTTTTGAACCTTCTTTAAACTCATCTATACTTAATTTACCATCTTTATTCTAAATGTAAAAATAATAATAATAGATATGGCGGAGAAGGTAAGTGGTTATATATATTAAATATATATTAGTTATATGTATGATTTAAGATATCATGTATAATATAATATATCAATCATTATTCATTTGTTTGATCTTTTATATATATTAACCAATAAAAAGTTACCTTATCCATTGTATTAAATATTTTATTTACACGTTTCTCAGGTGTATCTTCATCAGCTGGTAATTTTACCATACTCCCAACCATTTTATAAATAGCCTCAACAATTTTTAACATTTCTTCATATGTTATATATCCATCACTATCAAGATCATACAATTGGAATGCCCCTATGTAATTTATTATATATAATGATATCATTAGATGAATATTGTACAAATGAAAAAAAATATACAATTACAAAAAAATACATGATAATTTTTCATCCAATGCTCCTCTTGAAGTCACTGATAGTGCACATATAAATTCTTTGAAATCAACCTTTCCATTTTTATTTTGATCAAATACATCAAAAACATAATCTGCAAATTTTGAAGGATCACCATGTGGAAAGAATTGTTTATAGATTTTTTGAAATTCACCTTTGCTAAGTTCACCCTTGGGGCAATCCTTGAGAAATCCTTTGTACCTTTTACAATGATAATAATAATTATTATTAAATGAATTATTTTATTTGGTTAAATGATTGATTAATTTACCATTCTTGAAGTTCATTTGTTTTAACTTTATAAATAATAAGATTTTTTAGTTAATTATATAGTTGGTTTGTAAAAAAGGCGAGTTGAATTGAATAATTTATACGCCTACAATAAGTGCAATTCCGAAGCTCATTGAGAGATCGGAAGAGCACACGTCTGAACTCCAGT
>CAUDNR010004255.1:0-28338 GCA_958430865.1 Entrophospora sp. SA101 | reverse complement strand
CTATAATCATTATTGTTGTTGTTTATTGTTCTAATCATCATTTACATATGTATATATAGGAATAAATGTAAAATAAATTTTTTAATATATTTATTTAGCACTTAACATTAATATGGTATATATATAATAATAATTGGGTGATGTTTGCTAGTTAATTTAATAAAAATGTATGTATGTATGATCTGCATTTTTCATACATGTATGGAAATAAATTCATATGTTACATACATAGAGGTTCATACATTACATGTTTTCTGTATTACCCTTGGGTAGCCAATCTAAAATATAATTTTTCCATACTAGTAATATACTTCTTCAATATACCATTCTTGTAAATCTGCTAATTATTCCATGTAGGTTGCTTCATCTTGAACAAGTTGTTTTGCTACACGTCTAACATGATCCTCTGGATCTCATTTTCATTGTAATGTTTTCAGATATCCTCCATATGTTGTACCAAGTTTGTCATATCTTTTTTTACCTTGACAGTATGCCACATTGATTGCCTTAATTAACGCCAATTTGATGTCTTCGTAGTCTACCATTTCGAATATACATTTTTTATTATATATTACTCCTCCAGATCTTGTGTTTAATAAAATTTATACATTTCAATGTTGAAAGAATTTACTTGCATTTATTTACATAACCCTGGTGAATTTTGTGGATGTGAATGTTGATGGCCTAAAAGGATGTCATGAACATTTGAGGTCTAAAATACATGTCCCTTGCAAAATTTATGGTAAGCCTAATTCTTCTGCACCTCTGATGTGTAAAACGGATGCTAGTGATTATTACCTTGCACAATTCTATGCAAGACGGAAGCATTTTGATATTACGCATCATAGATCACTAGATTTCAGGATACAATCTGAACATCAATTCTCCAAGAAATATATATAATCAGAATTCATGAGATTTCAAAGATTCTAGCTAAGCAAGTAAACACATTATGATTTAAGAGGCATGCTCAAACTAGGGGGCAAATTATTATTATATCTCTTAAGAATTTAACCATTCTGCTTAAGCAAGAAAATAAATTATTATTCTTAAGCTTCTAAGGGAAATTAAATTTAGAAAAAAGCACCTACTCTAGAGCAAGTTCCTGTATATTAAGTAAAGACATATAAAAAAACGGTATCAAATCCGTGTTCTGGCTGGCTAAAACCTTGTGGACTAGAGGTTAAAAATACACCAAGAAATATGTAAAATAAAAAGCGTACTCGCACTCTTTGCTGTTAAATACAATATTTATGAATGTTGAAACGTCAATGTTGTTTCTTCTTTAATAAGATAATTGTTCATTAAACACACTATCAACACATTATTATAATTGGCATAATAATATTCATACCTCCAATATGTTGCTGTTGATTTTTTTATGGTTGAGTTGTTACAACAAGTTTAATAAAATTATTTTCTTGGATGCGGAATATTGGAAACATCTCTCATCTAACTTCCGAATTATCTTGTTATTTTTCAAATTACTTTGTTGTTAACTTAGGCTTCTATTAATATGTGCTTTATAAGCCAGAAATAAATTTTGATGGTCCAGGAAAGGGATCAATAATGAATGAATTTCGATTTATCTTTTATCTATAACTTGTCAATCGACCAATCAAATTTATGATATCAATTTGTGTTGTACAAATTTTTATTACACAACAAAACAACCACGAAACACGAAACAGAAGAAAACAACTATATAGTTAAACGGACACCCATACATTACCAGCACTCTTTCTCTCACTCCATTGCCAGTCCAACTTCAGCCGCTCAACTGCCGCTTCTACTTCAACTGTCAACTGCAGCTCCCACCCTCATTCCCACTCCCAATCTAGTGGATGTGATTATTTTCTAATCTAAATAAATTCACCACTACTATTTTAATAACCATAATAATAACAATAATAGACAGTGGTGGTAATTTCAATAATTATAATATAATATTAATAGTAAGTTATATATGTTTGTTATTTTTTTAAATATTAATATAAAAAAATGCATAATAATAAATTCATTCTTATATTTATTTTAAACAAAACAATTATTAAAGGAAAATAATCAACATAAATCGTCTTGAAAGATGATGGTTTTTTTTCTTACACCGAATTATTGAATTGCTGTTTATCTGCCACTAGGATTTGGTAAAAGAGAACTGGAAGTACTTTGTGGCCACAACTTGTGAAATTTGGCAATTAGGTAACCAGCCCTAATGTATGGTGGACGATCTGTTGTGAAGTCCTTCTCTACACCAACTGAAAAGCTAGCTGATGTGGATCAGGGCCTGTGGTGAATATGAGAAATAAGAGACTGGAAGCACTTCGTGGCCACAATTTCTATTGTGAACATCCTCCTTAATTCTGGCAATAATTATAACTCATCAATGGTGATAAAAGGCTTATAAAGCATTATTACATTTTTCATACTAGTGTTAGAATTTAGGATCCATAACATCTATGGTATTAGTATACTGAGTCAATGGCATTATATTGAAAAGTGTATTTATTAGATTCAATACTAATAGAACATAATATTGGATCTAGTATATTATATTTAATTTTTAGAAATGAAGTGGGGGCATTTATAAGTAAAGCTCCAAATGATTCGGTTTTGGTTTTAAATTATAAAAAAAATTTTTTTTTTTGATAATTTTTTTTTCCGATAATAAATATAATATATGTTAATATACAGTATAATAATAATTAATCAAAAAATAAAAAAATAATTAATAATTAATTCCTCTCCTTCAATTTTACCATTAGTCATTGATTTCTTCATGAATGAATTACATAATTCTCTTGATAATAGTTCTCCTATTTATAATAGTGAAGAAGTTGAAGAGAATTCATCAAAAATTATCATTGGTGATAATTTAAATTCAAATCAACATGATACATTTCAAAATAAAAAAAAATAGGTCAACTGTGCACTCTAATTGCATATTGGATGAAAGAATCAATAAGTATAAATGTAAACACTGCAAGTATGTATGTCAAACAGATTAAAAGAAAATAACATTAATTTATTGATATTATTAATGCTTTTTTTTTAGGAATTCTTATAAGGTATCAGTATGTGGGTCAACATTAACTATGTTAAATCATCTGAAAAAATCCCATAAACACTTTTTAATCCTGTGAGTGGTCCTATGGATAATTATGTTAAAAAGGTGATTTATTTGTAAGTTTAGGCTTTTTTGAATGGTTTTATTATTTTTATTATCATAAATTATGAATAATAAATAAATAAATAAATAAATAAATTTTACAAAGAAGAATCTTGCAAGATTTAATTAAATGGATAATTGTCAATGACCAGCCTTTTTCAGTTGTTGAAAATAAAGCTTTTAAAAAAATGGTACAAAGATTGAATCCTGAGGCGTTGGTTCCTTCTGGTGATACTGTCTGTAATATCCTTACTAAATCATTTGATAATCAAAAACAATAACTAAAAGAGGAATTGAAAGCTTCTCCAGGTTGAATATCTTTTACACTAGATGCTTAGACATCAAAAAATCAGATTCCTTTCTAGGAATTACTGCACATTGGATTTAGTGTTGGTTTCCAAAATTAGAGAGTTTTGCAACTGTGTGAAAGTCAAAAGGTTTCGCCATAAGTTGAAACTAGTTTTGATTTTTGACTATGGACTTTTGATTTAGTTTTGATGTATAACTTTTAATTTTAATTTTGACTTTCGCCTCTTCAAAATAGTTTTGACAACCAACACTGATTGGATTACCAAGTGTTGGACCTTAAAACATACTATACTAGAATTTTTTCCTTTAGAAGGACCACATACTGGAGAGAATTTATCAATTATCCTATTCAATACATCGAAAGATTGGGAATTATTGGAGAAGGTAAGGTATAATATTTCATATAATATATATATATATATACAGTCCCAGGCGAAAGTAATGGTGGTACAATGAATATTATTTTTGCTAAGTTTTTATTAAGTAAATCGATCTTTTTATATTAAATAAAGTTGTTCACAATGAAAAATTCTACATATCCTAAAATTTTTATGAAGTTTAGAGAAAATTTTTTGATGTGTTCTTGCACTTTACATTTGTGTAAAAAAATTTGATTTTTCTATTTCGTAAAAGCGTAAAATATAAAAACATATTAAATTTTTTTATCCAAACTTCATAAAATTTTTAGGATACGTGGAATTTTTCATTTCGAATAATTTTATTTAATGTATAAAGATTCATTTACTTAATAAAAAAAAAGCTTAATAGAAAAATGAAATTTAAAATTTTTTTAAAAAAGCCAAAGTTCCGATTTTTTTTTAATGCACAAATTAGATTCAGACCGGGATTGAGAGAGGAGAAAAACGTTTTATACTATAAGCTTTTAAAAGCATGATGTTTTACTTAGAGGCGTTTTAAAAATAAAATTTTATTGATAGTTGCTTGTTAAAAATTTTTAGTTTTTAAAAAAATTATCACCGCCATTACTTTCGCCGGAGACTGTACATCCAACGAAAGTAAAAAATTTGTTCTCAAAAAATTATATTATTACCTTTATCCTTGTCCTTATTAGGGCTTGAAATTTGTTCCGGAAAGAAACCTGATTTTAGAATTTTCAATCAGAGTTCTTATTCCTCTCCAACAATTTTAAACCGGATCTATATACGCAAATCCGGGTTTTTAAATATTGAATTTGTAATTATTCATCATCTCACCATCCGTTGCGAAAGAAATCAAAAACACATTTTAAATGTTGAATTAATAGATTATTCATTTAAAATACTTAATTCCAAAAGAATGGAATTTTACAAATGATAATATTTTAAGTTATGAAATAAAAGAGTCGAGCATTTTTAAAACATTTTGGAAAAAGAAAAGAAACGAATGATAAATTTTTTGATCCATTGATAAAAAAAATGAATGCAAAGATGAATGGATGATTTACAAAATAATAACTAAAATTAAAACAAGAATATCGAGACATGTTTCCAAATATAATTAGATTCTGATTGATTAAATTGCAAATACTTTTTTCAAATTTACCATTTAAAGAGGATTCTTAAAACAGAACCTAATTTATAATAGAATTGTTTGTTAATAAATTGTTACAAGTAAGGAAATATATATATAACGGTAATTAAAATCCGGCTTTTCACGATTTATTATTAGTCATAATAGTAATAGCTGGATTTAAACCGGTAATTCAAAGTATAAACAATCCCTTATGCAAGAAACCCAACAACTACAATAATTAACATTGATCATCGCAGAAATTTTCCAAAAAGTATTATTTAAAAAAATAAAACTATTTGTTACACATTCAAAGTTTTTTTATATGGCTGGCTACCTTCAATCGTACTTAAATTGGTAATAATAAAACTTCTTTCCGTGAATTTAATATGCAATTTCAAAAGTTATTCCTTCCAGTGATTTTATTCTTGCTCCTATCTGTTGAAGTTGTTACAGCAGTTGGAAGACTAGTTTGTAGTACATATTGGGATAACCGCAAAAGAGATGCGAGTGCTTGTGATACACTTCATCCTGATGCTTTGAATACTCCAACGTGTTCGTGTTCGCAAGATTACATTGAAGCTTATACTTGGTAAATAAAATTGATGTCTTCAAATTCCATTCATAATTTATTGATTTTCCTGTCTTTATTGTTGTCTATTTAGCTATTACCTCTGCATGCTTTACGCTACTCCTCCTTATACTGCTTATAAGCCTCAATGTAGGCATTGGCCCTATGAAAAATAAAATATATACTGAATTGCAGTCTTTAATATATTAAATTATTCAGACTTACTAATATATTGCTTTCAAAATATTAATAGCTTATGTAGATAAATGCGTCAAATTGAATTACAACGAATTGACTGTTCCTTCCAAACCGAATTGTCCAGGCTTCCTTAAAATTCCATCGTCAGCTACTGTTGACTCAACTACAAAAGATCCTATTCCCTCCTCCTCCAAGTCTCCTAGTAAGACGAAACCACCCGGCGATTCTCCCACCCAATACAACTCTCCTACAAAAAATAACTGCAATAATGTAACTGTTATTGGCACGGGAAATGTTAATTGTAATAATAACAGTAATTCTCCCACAACCATCATCATTACTAGATTAAATTTCCTTTGTGGTTTATTTTTGGTTGCTGCATTCGTTCTATGAATGGGCAATAAAAACATAATTACCGGTGACTTCATATAATAGACAAACATTTATAAAATATCATTTAAACCACATTTTTATGTAAATAGCAAATAATTTTAAGTTATAAGTCTTCAATTAAGTCGATTTCAAGTAATGCTAAGCAAGAGCTGAAAACTACTAGTAAGGCTATTTAGTATTCATAATATACTTAAAGTACTCTTTATTACTAACTTTTGAGAAAGAGAATTATTGAAATCGTCAGAAAGTGCTTTTTTTATAAGAATAAGAAAAGTATGGAATGAAAGATGAACATATTATTTAATTTTTGTATTGTAAATAAAGGACTTTAATTTTAAAAGTTATACTGACGTTTGCTACGAGAATTATGAAAAAGTATATCTCTCTTTTTTTTGGCATGTTCCTTTCTCTCCATTGACTAAGCGTTTTCCTCTTTCATCCTACTTGACCTTGCGTTTATAATTTCGCTAGAAATTACTCACATTGAAATTTGCACATATTGCTTTTTTGAAAATTTTTGTAATTGAAAATTTTTATTTAATTTGGCATTTTCTTTTTATAGTGAATCAGTATTTGTATTAATGTTGGTTGCCGAAACTATTTTGAAGAAGCGAAAGTCAAAACTAAAATTAAAATTTATATGTCAAAGCTAAATCAAAATTCAAAAGTCAAAGGTCAAAACTAGTTTCGACTTGTGGCGAAACCTTTTGACTTTCGAAACTCTCTAGTTTTGGAAACCAACATTAATTTGTATGGATTGAACTATTAAAAAAAAATTTTTTATCATCCTTCAAATCTATTATTTAACGATTTCTTTTCCTCTCCCACCCACGATGATTATGAATTCATTTTATTAACGATCTGTTCATGAATCAGAGAACTTGCTACAGAAATACTAATTTTTATACCCCAAACCAAAAAAAAAATTATCAATACAATCGAAGAAAGTATATATAATCTTTGAGCTTTTTCTATTTGCATACACACAAAAAAATTTACAATTCCAGGCGTTTTCATATGTCACATTCATTATATTCTATTTATTATTATTATTATAATTGATTGATTGTTGTTATCGTTGCTAATTAAATCACGTATATTTTATTCTTTGTATTTCCTAAATACTAGTATTTTTAAAAAATGAAACTTTTGCTCACTCACTATGTGAGAAAACGAAATGTATACATATGTAATAGCATTGCCATTAAAAACGTACCATTACTCATTGAAATTGTTGGATAAACTAACTTTTATGATGAGGCGATTAGAGTTGGAATATTAAAACCTTTAAAAGCTCACTCACTCAAGTACCTTGGGATAAAAATGATTTCAACAAATTGGAAACATTTAGAAGATATTATTCAATTAGTAAGGTACAGTCAAATTGATACAAGCACTTATTTTAAAGATGTGTGTGTATGAAGAAATGCTTCAATATCATCTTTAATGTTGGATGGCAACCAAAGCTATTACCATAAAGAAGTCCAAAGAATGGGAAATAATGTAAACTACTTGCCGTAAAAATTTCTTGGTAGATCTTGGGATAGATTTTCAAGGCCAGTTTTTGAAGAGAGATGTTACAATATCAAACAAACAACAGTTTTAATTCAAATCAAAAGAAACATGGGAATAAGTTGAGGTATAATCCAGTTTGTTAGAATTTAAAAGCAAAGTCTTTAGATGAAGAATATTACTATATTGAAACAGACGAGGCTTTACTTTTAAGATTGTTTAAATAATTCAATATTAAGTAAAGTCAAATATCCTGAATGTGCAATAAATCATAATAGTCAAATTATTGATAATACTAGAGATGGTGTAAATTTTATAGATTTTATGAAATTTATAAATTAGTAAACGGAAAATAATTTATAATGAAAGGTAAACATTAATTATTTATTAATAAAAATAAATTTTTTTAAATTACAAATTAGAATTAAGGAATATGAATATGTGTGGTATTATTGGTTGATGTTATTCTTATATATTAAAAATTTTAAATTGGTATATTATCATTATATCCAATTATCTCCCCAATTTGAACTTTTTCTATCAATTTTACCATTCCAATTTTCACTATTACTTTCATTAGTACCACTGCTACCACCATTATAATAAACATCATTTGCAACAGTTTGGCCAGTTGTTGGTGGTGCTCGTTTTAAAACATATTCATTATTTTTCCAATACATTTCACCAGCTTTTGAATCATATGGTGGTGGAGTGTTAAAAATTTGAGAAGTCGTTGCGTTATAATTTCCTATACTTCCATCAACATCAATGTCAATTTGTTTAAATTCTTTTGGGTTTGTCGAATATGCTGGTTCAAGTTCAGCCAATTGGGAGTTTCTATGACTCTTGTTTTTTTTCTTCTTTAACAACCTGGGTGCAATCTCATACAAATTTCTCACTTGTTTTTTCACATGATTCTCATCCAACGCTTCCTTGAACTCATCCGTTTGTTTCTTCCTTCTCTTAACGGCCAAATATCTGATCAACAACACCATACCAACCAGGAATATGATTATTGAAAGAATTATTATTAGAATGTGCCACCATTCTAGTCCCTTTTTTTCTTGCGCTGTATCATTACCACTATTAGCAGCTGGCTGAGGTGGCACCAATTGATTATTTTCTTCGTTCTGGCATAGTCTTTCACTTTTTATTAATTTAGTACCCGGGGGGCATGAACTATTACAAGAACCATCAATCAATACATTTGACTGATTTGAACAACCAAGGCACTGATCAGCATCTGGACCAACACATGATGAACATTTTTTATTACATTGTTGACATTTGCCAGTACTATCAAGATATGTTCCCATTGGACAAACTTCTATACATTGGCCATCTTTGGTTAGCACTGGTCTGTTTGATGGACATTTTGTACACTGATTGATACCAGGTCCTGAACATTCTGCACAATCTGGATGACATTTTGTACATGTTGTATTTAAAGACACATAGGATGATGGACACGGCGTTGGTGAACATACTCCATTAATAGCAAAATTAGCGGAATTTGAACATGATAAACATTGATTTTCAAGAGGCCCACTACATGACTTGCATGCGGAATTACAATCTAGGCGAGATATAATAGTATATATATTTAAATATTTAAATATAATAAAATTATCGCTTCAAATAAGTAAATAAATTAATAAGTTACCTTTACACGTCATATCTTTGTCAGCAAATTTGTTGGATGAACAAGTTTTAACACATTTACCATTGTCTAAAACGAAGCCTGGCATGCATTTGGAACAAGTCATGCTCTCCTTTGGACTTTGTGGAGTATAGCCTTGTATAGAACAATCAGTGCAAGAACTTGGACAAGCTATATTAAAAAATCATAAATGCCAAACATTAATTATATGTAAATAAAATAATAAGTAAATAGGAATACACATGTTGATTAATTGTATTTACCTTCACATGCACCTTGCGAATTATCAATGAAAAATGCTTGCTGCGTAGCAACGTTTAGTTGACATTTACCATCATTAGTAGGTTTTTGTGGAAGGCATCCACCATTAAAATAACTTAAAGGTGGTAGACATTTTAAACAGTCTCCAGGACCGGGACCATAACAAGTTTGGCATTGGGTGTTACATGGTTGACATAGTTGTGATGCTGAGTCGAAATATTGACCAGCTGTGCAACTATTTGCTGCAGGAACGCATTTTGTTGCATCATCAGTACTTAAAGCAAGTGATGGTTTACATACTGTACATTTACCAGTTTGTGCTTCACATGAATTACAACCCGATGAACAAACTTTGCAATCTTCTCCTGAAGCAAAAAAACCAATATCACAAGTTGAACATAGTTTCTTGGGATCATTTGGATCATTGGCCCATCCAGCATTACATGAACAAGCTCCTTTATCATCACAAGTACCGTTTCCACAATTACATGCTATTATTATCAATCATGATTATTATTGAAAAAAGATTATTACCTTTATTTTCATCATAAAAATTTTTATATATGAGATAAATAAATAATTAATACCTTGACAATTTGTGCCGAAAAATCCAGGCAAACATTGATCGCATTTTTCACCAGTGAATCCATCCTTACATTTGCAAGCTCCTGAACCAGATAAACCATCTTCACAAGTAAATTTTGTTGGGTCACCACATGAGGTTTGACATGCTATTTATTTCATAGATAATATATATATATATATATATATATATATATATTAATAAAAATATATTTTCTTTGATAATTTTTGATAATAGTAATAATAATAGTTAGTACCTTGACAATTTGGTCCAAAAAAACCAGGTAAACATTGATCGCATTTTTCACCAGTGAAACCATTCTTACAAACACATGTTTTTTTCTCATTACAAAAACCACCTGAACCACATTCATTTGTACATGATGCTATAACAATAATGGAAACAATGAATTAGCTTCTTTTTTTTTTTAAATAAAAAAACCAAATCAACTTTTATCAAACAAAAAATACCTGAAGATATATCGAAACTGCCAGCTGGTGCTTGATTAGTAGCAACGGACACACCAGTAAAATTGGCAACAGGTTCAAATAAACCAAGATTTGTACCAGAGAAATTAGAGGATTGCCACACAACACCACGAAAACCATCAGGTACCATAACCGAACCAATCATGATAGCTTTTGTTTGAGTAGTTGTTTCTGAAGCACCAACTTCAAAAAACTCACTGTTACCAAAATATGCAGGTTGTTCATAAATAACCACTCCAGACTTTAACTTGACAATTATTGTGGAAGTTAATGATTTTATAGGATCAGCTTGAGCAATATCAGAATCATAAATTATGGGATCGCTTTTTCCCGAATCAATCTCAAATAGAAAACCGGGTGGAATCTCAAGTGAAAATGGTGATTTGAAAATGCTTGTTGGGAGAGTTTTCGATGTATATTGATCTACAACTAATTGGGTAGTATTTCCACTAAATAATGGATTAATATAAATGTTAACAGCATCTAATAGTTGATAAAATATATTTGTTAGAGTCAAAAATAAATTTACAAATAAAAAATACCAATATATATACATATAAAAACTTACTAGGAGCAACATTATAAGTTTTCCATGACATAGGTGTAGAATTATTTTGACAAGTATCCAAGCCTAAATTATCAGCTAACATTGTTAAACATTTTCCATTATTTGAGCTGCTCGTGAAAGTATCATCACTATTCAGTTTCCATTTTTGAGTGACCCCATTATCACAAGGACAAGCTTGCACAGCAGAATTGGATTTGGTGGTAAGGCATAATTTGTTATCTAAGGATTCAATGAAAATTTCAGTCGAATTTGATAATGGCTGAGATGGATTTGTTGAAATAAGATTCCATTTTGTTAAATCAGAAATTTCACCAAATCGATCAACAGGACAACTTGTAAGAATTATAGATGTGCAACTTTGGGTTGAATTGCTTGCATATTGTAAACAAGTTTTTGATTGTTCATTGCGAATGAATTTAGCTAAAATGTCAAAACGGTTAATCAAAAATTATTTTTTTGATGTAAAAAAGTTTGAAAAATATATAGTTGTGAGATCTACCTGCTTGTACATTAGTATTCAAATTTGTGAAAAGTAGCAAAAGAGCGAAAACTATTATAATAATATAAAAATTCCTGCTTTGTCCTTTCATTCTTTATTATTATGTCAAGTTAAGATATATATTAATTGAAATTAGTGGTTATATACAACTAATAATCTATTTAAATAAAAATCTATTTATATAACAAAGAGAACGAAGAGATGCCAGCTCTCTTGTTATTTAATGAAAGAAAAAAGAAAACGTATAAAGTGTATAAAACAAAAGCTAATACTAAGATTCGAACGACTATGGCACCCTTGGTTTATTATTATTAAGAAGAGTAAAAAATCATTTTTTTACAATAATTATCCATTATATATAAATTTTTCAGTATAATATATGTACACTACTAATATGGAAAAAAAGATAATTTGTTTCTTATTTAACTTCTTTGTATTAGTATTGTGCAATCTATAATTAAATAAGGAGGCGTTTGAGAAAAGGCTGATCATAGTAGCGATCTTATCAAATTAAGCATAACTTATTGGTCGATTTTACTTAATTCGGTAAGATTATCAGACCCTTTCTATTTATTTTATTTTATATTGTCTTATTACTTCAGCTTAAAGAGTCAATAAATTTTGGATATAATTTCGACAACTATGAAACTTAAGTTTCGATAATGATCATTAAGAGGGCAATCATCTATAATTCCGTAATTTAATAATCTCGTAAACATTATTATTGTTGTTGTTGTTATTGGCTATCGTAATTGTTTGCTCAGAATATGGCGTGTAACCGTTATAAAAAATTTTATGAAACCCTTGGTCACAGTTTCAAACGCTAATTCTAGATGATGCATATGTATATTTTTTTGAATTAATTATTATTATGGTTTGGTGATTTCCCTATTAATTGAACAGTTCCTTAGAATTTTTACAAGCATATTTTTGCCAAGCTCTCGAAAAGTTTTGGGTTAGGATTCCGGGTTTCCTTCATTAGTATTAGTATTAGTAGTTACAATTTCAAAATATCATAGAACAATGTTGACATATGACCTCAAATTACTTGTGAAATGACCAAGTCACATGATAATTTAATCTCATATACCAAATGACATTTAAACTCTCGCCTTGACAAGTAGTAAAATATCAATTAATTTTTTATCAAACAAGTGATTTTTTTATATAGTAATAGATACATATAATTTATAATTTCATGGTATTTTTGTACCAGATTCATTATGATCAATTTGCTACGAATTGGTGGCCCACACCAACAAAAAAAAAAAAGTTGAAATATAACTCAATAATGTTGTTTTTTCAGTTCGTGCTGTCAAACAGCTTCAAACCCCTGTTTTATTGTGAGATAGGTGGAGAATTCGTAACTTGTAAAACAGCACAAAAAAATTACTAATAAGACAGGAACAGAATATTCTGGAATATTGCACTGGGTTTTGATTCTCCTAATATTGTTAGAGAATTATCGAGAGATGTGGATTTTTCTTTTGTTGTAATATCAACATTTTTATTATTCCTTGTTCACAAATGATAAACTGATAATATTTTGTGGGTAATTAGGTTATATGTCAACACTTGATTCATAATGCAAATATAAATGTGTATATTTTTTATAAAAATTGAAGGTATTAAATATTAGCCTTTTATTACAATGCTTCTTTTTAGCTGGAGAAGCTAACAAACTAGACAATATAGAGCTGAAGCTATCTCGGAAGAGTTGAATCTTATGGAAGAAGAATATCAAGTTGATAAACATGAGGTTCCAAAACTCTAAACTATCCGTGGATGAATAACCACTTATACTACAGTATTTAAAAATGAAAATACCAAGAGAACATTGTCAGCCCAACTAAAGTGAGTATATAGAAAACAAGCAATTTATCAAAAAAAAAACTTCGAATGGCGACTACCTACATATCTTTCTTTTTTTTCTATGTTATAAAGACTTTTTTTCTTATTCTATCGTTTCATATAAATTTGATGCAATATTATTTCTGGTGACAAAGAATTTTTAAACGGCTTAGCCGGCTAAATCAATTAAATGATAAAAAATTTTTCTCTTAACATTCATTTTTACGTCTGCGATTTTAGTGCAGAATTCAGTGGCATAGACACTTGGTTGTGATGGATTAATTAGAATGATTAAAAAAAAACTGTACAGTTGCCCAAAAAAGAATTTTACAATGCTCTTAGCAAGATAAAAGATAATAAATAATAATAAAGAAAGCAATAGTAATAATAATAATAATAATAATAATAATAATAATAATAATAATAATAATAATACCGGCCAGCTTAACACTAGAGTTTCTATTGGTAGTACTCAATCTTAATTCGGATTATTCGTTTTGTTCGTTTACTAGCACTCAAAATAAACTTTCAATTACTCAAAATCATAACGAATAAAACAAATAATTCGAATAAACCTTATTCGAATAGAACCTACTCAATTGGTATAGTCGTGATTTTAGTTTAGTTTGAACATTATTGGCTGTGTGCCTATTTATAAAATATTCACATATAAAAATAAATAAATATTAACATGAAGAATATAAAATAGAATCATTGATTCGTGATCTGCGATAGTATAAATTCCTTTATCCAAGAAAATAAAAAGTTTCGTCATCTTCTCTGTCATTGTCAGAAATGAATGATGGCATTTCCGAATTTTTTGATTCTTCGTTCAAGCAATTAATTGAATTAATCTGTCCCCGATAGAATTAGTGGCAATAGTCGTCGATATCTTTATTATCATTGTTATTTTGTTATCATCATCAGCAGATGCAAGATTTCCTTCGAGGTTTTTGTTTGATAATTTATTTTATCGGCATCATCATTGTTGTTGTTATTTTTATTTCCGAAACCGAAAAAAATAACAATTATTATCTTTGGGAGGAGATGGGTCGATCATTGTAATGGAATGTAAGGATGAATTATAATAAGTATCGGCATTACTAGAATTGTCAAAACTATTCACGTTAAAAATGTTAATTATGTCGTCATTATTGTTATTGTTGTTGGTGTTAGAATCACTGATATATTGATCACTATTACTAGTGTTACCCATATTTTGTTTCATAAGCAGATCTTGTTCATTCATAAGATCGTTAAATTTAAAATCGTGATACGCTCCACTGCTATGATTACAATCTGTCGAAGCATTTTGTAAGTGTTCGTTCGTGGATTTTTGTATAATAGTTGGTACAGTATAATGTTGTTCCCTTAGTTTGTCAAGATATTCAACAACAGATTTGATATCTGGTCGATTATCTGGGTCTGAGTCCCAACATCTAGTGCATAAATCAAAGTACTCTTCAGGAGTTCCATCAACCTTAGTTTCTCTTTCACCAGATAAATAAACATCCTGATCATTTTCAATCCATTCGTATGGTGGTTTACAACTTGAGATTTGCCATAACAAAATTCCTAAACTAAAAATGTCCGATTTCTCGTTTTTAGGGTGTTCGAGACATCTGGGATCTGTATATCTAATTTTTCCATAAACTTTTTCTCTAGATTTTGACAATCCGAAATCCGAAATCTTAATATTATCATCGACTATAAGAACATTTCCCGCATGCTACAACAAATATTTATAGCGATAGTAAGGTTAATGTTAATGTTAACAATGTGTTAATGCTATACTATTAAAGAAAGAAAAATCATTAAAGAAGTACCAAGTCTCGATGAATTATTCCTTTACTATGCAATGCTTGTATGCCACTAGCAAGCTGATATGCCAAACCTAACTTTTTTGTCCAGTCCAATTTATCAACATTTGCAGACAAATATTCATGGAGCGTCCCGTGGTTAGCGAATTGTAAAACCAATGAATAATTTCCCGATTTAGGATCTATTTTTATAATTTTCGTATAATAAAAAAATAGAATGTATTACTAATTAATTTTTTATTTATTGGTTTTTAAATGTAAAAAAAATATTACTTTGCGTTATCCCATAAATATTCAAAATATTTTCATGGCCATCAACTTGATTATGTGATCTAAACTAAAAATAGTCACGTAATATTACTTTAGTGATAGATAACTAATTACAAATACTCACGGGTCTAAATAATGTTATACCTCGTGGACAAATTGTTTCATAACTTCACCGTCATCTTTTTTCGTCTTTTTCATAATTTCTTTCAATGCTACATCCATATCACTCTTCCATTTGGCTCTATAAACTTGTCCCGAAGCACCTTTATTGATATAAGTAATACCAGAAAATATGTTGTAAGGAAATTTAACTATTTCTGCGTCGTCCAACCATTTCTTTGGATCTTTTAAAGTTCCCTTAATTATTTCGGAATCATTGTTATTGTCGTTGCCGTTGTTGTTGTTGCTGTTCCTGTTGCTGTTGCTGTTGTTGGGTGTTAAATTACTGGTAGTTGTATGGGGTGCTGAATTATTGTTATTGTTGTTATTATCCTTAATAATAATATTATTATAAAGGTTATTAATGTCGGTTATATCATTATTATCGATGAATTTTTTTTTAAAAAATATCTTTTTGATGTTAAAAAAATCCTTAAATGATTTTTTTGTTTTTTCCTTCATTGTTATTCTCATTTTAAATGTAATTTACACTAAAAGAAAGAAGAAAAGGAAATTCTAAATTGTCGATTATTTTATGATTCATCGAAAATAATAATGATGAAAAATGACCTTTTCAATGAAAAAAATTAATTTGGTAAAAGTGAAATGCAAGCTACTAAATATATGTATTATAATAGTAGTAACATTTCGGGAAACTTGCAGTTAATTTTAACGCCCACAGGGAGGTATTAATATTAGTAATTCGAAGTTGCGCCACATACAGGTGACTAGAGTTGCGAGCACAACTTTAAAATTTAAAGAAACGGTTTATATTTAACGCTTTCCCTACGTCAGTATTATATACTATGAAACAGATGTATTTTTATATTCAAGCATACAGTAGTTTAATAACATTATTAATAGGTTTAGACAATGCATTAATAACACAATTATTATAAATTTTATTTAATAAACAGCATCAAGATGTAATGTTTGAAGGATCAAAAGGAATTGTATTAAACTTGATTTGATTTGTAAATTTTAGTATAAAATATTTTTCAATACAATATAAACTTGGGACTTAATCTTTTGCATATTTTGAGAATTATTAACGCTGCAGTCATGTCTCTACTATCACCACAATTATTCAGGTAGCTCCACAAATTCACCTTCGCTTACCTTTTAAATAAGGAATCCATTGAAAAATTTCATAACCCGTTGCTTTAACTGGATGATTTAATCAACTTGTCAATATTTTCATTACCATTAAATCAATGTGTTGCATAATTTACACAATTCCCAATTAGTATTATATTCACATTTAAGCTTGCTTGCTTTATACCATATTCAAAAACCTTTCCATTAAAAGAGAATTTTATTTCAAAATTCATATAATTAGATTTTATAAAATATCAACACACTTTTAATTGTACCTTGTAATTGTAGGTAGAACATTAACTTGTGAAATATCAAATCCTTAACACACATAGCCTTTAAATAATAAATATGTTTTAAGCAATTAAGAATAAATTATTAATTAATAGAGTCGGTGGATTGGTTCAAAGCTTAATAGGTTGCATAAACTGGCATTTGGATGAAATTTTGCGGTAATTT
Organism: Entrophospora sp. SA101; assembly: GCA_958430865.1. NCBI lineage: Eukaryota > Fungi > Glomeromycota > Glomeromycetes > Entrophosporales > Entrophosporaceae > Entrophospora > Entrophospora sp. SA101. The sequence continues at coordinate 10,964 of CAUDNR010004255.1, read as the reverse complement.
TTCATAATTAATCTGATTTGTCAAAGTTACCCTTTAGTACATAAATAAAGAGTAACTCTATTTATTAAATTATCAGCAAATGCACAACATAATTTTGGGCAGTTTGATTAATTACCTGGGTGTTTATAATCCAAAGACTTATTTATACACTAACTGGACAAAAGTCACGCACACCCTAAAACAACTAATTACACAAAAACGTACATATTAATATACAAAAAAATAATGTCATTTTGTAACCTAGGTCCTTGTTAATCCATATGCAAATTTTCATTTCTCTAACGTTTCTAAGAAAAATAATAAATAAAAAAATAAAACTTGGTCCGAATTTTTTTTTCCAAGAAAATGATCATCAAAAACATCAACAAAAAAAAAATTGCTCAAGAACTCGCATAATAATCATGTCTAAAATTTTAAATAAAATCAATATTTGGTTGGCCACCCATTATTATTAATAACAGCTTCTATTCTCCTTGGCATACTTTCTATCAGTCTGAATAGAACATCCATTGGAATTTTACTCCATTCTTCCTGTAATGCGAACTCCAACTCATTAATATTTTTCATATTTTTTGGGTGCCTTCTAATTCTTCTTTCCAACTTTGACCATAAATGTTCAATTAGATTCAAGTCAGGGGACTGACTTGGCCAATTAGACAAAACATTAATTTTATTTGTTAAAAACCAATTTTTTACAACTTTCGCAGTATGGACGGGCATTGTCATCTTGATACAAATACCCCTCTTATTAAAGTCTTTTTCAATTAAAGTAACAAATGGTTTTCTAGTATTCGTATATATCCTAAGCTATTTAATTTACCATCCACTTCTATCAATGGGCCCAAACGTTTTCCTGAAAAACAACCCCACATCATCAAGCCTCCACCTCCAAACTTCACAGTAGGAGTCATGTTTTCAATATTAAACCTGGTACCAGGAGTTCTCCAAACATATCCTGGTCCATCATTTTTATAGATTGTAAATCTACTTTCATCACTCCAAATGATAGATTTCCATTTTCTAACCGTCCAACTCCTTCTCTCAAGACACCAATTTAATTGATTAGTTCTTTGTTGGTCATTTAACATTGGCTTTGCTGCAGGAACATGAGAAAAATATTTAATTCATGTAATGTTCTTTTAATAGTCTTAGTTGAAACATCACTATTTGTTTTTTCATTAAATTTGTTTTTTATTTGCTCAGCAGACTTTCGATTATTTCGCTTTAAAATTTTTTTTAATGTTTTTTGATTTTCATTGTTGATTAATTAATTTTGGACAACCATTTCGCTGCTTTGTAGCAAGACCTTCACCATCAATATGTTTTTTAATAGTACGAGATATTGTTGTTCTATGAATATCAAGAATTTTGGCTATTTTGGAAATGGGTTCATTATTTTTGTAAAGACAAATAGTTTTGCTACATTGAATTTCAGTCAAAGCCAACATTTTTAATATTAATTTTTTTAAATTTTCAAAAATATTTATTAAAAATCAAGCTTGTTTACAAAAAAATTCATAACATCACAGATGGTTATTTAAGATGCGTATTATCATATGTTAAAATTTCAGATGAGGTTATAATGCACGTTTTTATTCAATTCATTTTTTTTTTGAAGTGGGAATATTTGGGGAAAAAAAATTCGGGCCAAGTTTTATTTTTTTATTTATTATTTTTTTTAGAAACGTTAGAGAAATGAAAATTTGCATATTAAAACATACTGTACTTACAAATTCTGCAACAAAAATTCCAACTGTCTCAATGTGAGTTGATGCATCCTTTTTTTTATTTTTTGCTACAGTCTCACGTCTAATACTCATAACTGCTCCTCCAAATGTCTCAATTGCTGAGGTAGATGCACCTGCACCATCCAATAGATAGCCAATTTCTGCTTTAATTCCACTAATAAATTTATTATTCAGACCTGCCAAAAAATAACAAAATAAAACTAATCTTTTTTTATTTTTTTCATTAATCATATTGCTTTTAGAACCTGGATTAGTTCCTTTATATAGTTGATCAAAAAACCCTTTTAATTCTGGTTCAGTTTCTTCTAACATCCTATTAAATGCTTCAGGTTCCAAAATTGGTTTTTCATTATTTACTCTCTGTCTTATATACAGTATACCTGCCATTAGTTTAATTTTTTTACTAAGAGGAGTCATTTCTAAAATAAATAAAAAAAATAACCATGTTAACAAATACAATTGACAATAAAAAAAAAGAAAAAAAATAATTACCTAATTTTACTTCATCAAGTTCTGCACACACCTCATGATATGCAGTCTCCAATTCTTGAAATTCTTTTTCTGAGTAAATAACATCATTGCGTAACACATAAACTCTATCTTGAAATTTCATATATTTTCTTTCAAAGTTCTTTTAATTGGTAATAAATAATTTGAAGAACCTAAATGTTCTGAATCACGATCAGTCTCCAATAAACAATGATAACACATTACAGCTGTCTCAGATAATTTAAAATATTCAATTAGTCTTTCAGGTGCCTTTTTAAATGATGTTGTTTCTTTTTGTGCTGTAGGTAAATATATTTGATGCTTAGGATGAGAACAAATGTTAGTAAATTTTTTTTTTTTGCATTAACAATTAACTTATTGTAATGCTTTCTACATAGAGCTTTTCCTACTAAATTTAAATGACAATTAATTTCCGGTATTGTTACTCTATCAGATATAATAGAAGCACCATTCTTTTCATAATCACATATAACTTCATCATAACCTTCTAAATCACAGTGTTCTACCTTCCTCTTACCTTTTTTTCCACATTTGTTTTGACTTTGCTCATTCATTTTTAAATTGGTTATTGAAATTCTACCTTCGGTTTTTTAAAAAAAGAATTCTCTATAGCTAACTTCTGAATTACCTAACCCTTATTCAAATTATTTAATAGTTTATGATTTGAAGTGTGTATTTTGGAATACAATAAATTTTATTATCTGCGTTCTTATTTGTGAGGCTGCGTTATCATTTAAAGTCAGGTGATGGTAAATTTTTATATTAAATAATATGTGACTATAATTTCTAAAATCAACCAATCATATTTAAGCCCGCTATGTTTATAACATACTTAAGTTTTGCCGCATATAAACAACAAATTGTTGTTTTACAAACCTTAAAAAATAAAAATGAATTTTTTGGAATTTTCAAAAAAGTCTTTAACTCGAAAATTGACCACAATGTCAAGTTCTAACGACCTTTGTGGTATAAGTAAAAAATGCATCTTATGTTTGAATCTAGTTATATCCAAAATTCTCGATCATTTGGTAAATTAATTGCCAAGATGTCATACAAAATTCTCAAATGAGTTAATTTTGAAGATCTTTTAAAAAAATCCCAAATTAGATGATTCATTTAGAGTAAACTTTAACCATTTTATTTTTTTAAAGAGAACTTAAAATGCTCAAAGCTACTCAATTATCTGAATTCAAATGTGGAGAAATCATTGGCTTAAAAAAAGCCAATTTTTCTTATAGAGAAATAGCTTGTATATTAAATAGATCCAAAAGTGCAGTCAAAAAGATTGCTAATGATTATTTTTCAAAAAATAAAACAACTGCAGCTCTTAGACCTGGCAGACCTAAAAAGTTATCAGAGCATGATGAAAGACAACTTATGAAAGCAGTAAAAAAGGATACTAAACAAATGCTTTTAAATTAGTCAAGAGTCAAACATTATAGCAAGTGAGAAGACTATCAGACAAACATTACATTCTAAAAATGTTTATGGAAGAAAAGACCTCTTGTTTCTGATGTAAATAGGAAAAAAAGGTTATACTGGTGTCATGCAAGAAAAAATTGGAGTAGTAATGAATGGGATAAAATAATATTTAGTGATTTGAATTGTTTCAAAAAGATTCAAATGATTGGGTCTGGAGGAAGCCAGGGGGAAAATATAATAAAGAAAAATTAAGTCCAACAGTAAAAAAATCTGATGGAATTATGGTTTGGTGATGTTTTACAAGAGAAAAAATGGGTCCATTAGCATTAGTTGAAGGTAAATTAAATGCAATTGGTTATAATAAACTTCTTGCAGAAAATTTACTATCTTATATTAATGAATTAAGGAGAAGAATCATGGTGGTGATGGTGGTGATGATGGTGATGATGGTCGTGGTTGTAGTTGTGTGTTTACTTTTCAAGAAGATAATGCACCATGTCATAGCAAATCAATAGAAAGAGGAAAATCATATTATGGTTCTCCCTTGGCATGCTCAAAGTCCAGATCTCAATCCTATCGAAAATTTATGGCAGGGTTTAAAAAGAAGACTTGGAATGAGAAACCCAAAACCAAAAAATAAGACAGAACTATTCAATTTATTAAAAGAGGAATGGTTTAACACTATCTCAAGAAAGAATTAATAGATTAATAGATAGTATGCCACAAAGAGTGGATGCTGTTTTAAAAAGTAAAAGAAACCTGACAAGATAGTGATTTTTTTTAATAAAATACAATCAATTTAAAACAGTTTCATATATTTTTTGATGTCTTTTATGTTTCAAATTGGTAAGCAGTTTGAGGTTGAATTGTTTCATAAAATTTTCTATGTTTTATTTTTTTTCTCGTTAATTAATTTACCAAATGATCTAGAATTTTAGAAGTAACTAGATTTAAACATAAGACGCATTTTTTACTTATACCACAAAGGTCGTTAGAACTTGCCAATGCAGTCGATTTTCAAGGCGAAGATTTTTTTAAATATTCCGAAAAATTCATTTTTATTTTTTAAGGTTCGTAAAACAACAAATATTTATTTATATGTGGCGAAACTTCATTATATCATACTATTTGATATGGAGATGAATTTTTACTTAATAAGCAAATGTGGTTAGGATAATAATTTTTTTATTTTTTTCATATTTCTTTATTCCAATTATTTCTGATGATCTGCAAGTGTCCTTATTAGTATGAAAATCATTCCTTTTATGAAATGTGATTTTTGACAATTTTTTAGTTCAAATCTATTTCTTTTTTTTTTTGTTAAAATGCCTAAACAGAATAAAAGAAATCAGCATTTACAAAAAGCTTGTGAAACTAAAAAAATGAAAGAACTATTAAACCCATTACAGATGAATATATTGATAAGGAGATGTTTGAAAATGAATCTCAGATTGGCACAAGCATTTTGAATGAATTATATGTAATGAACCTGGATTAGAATCGAAGAGTCAATCTATGAATACATTGAATCTGGTGATGACTGGAGAGATTTATCTTTAACTACAGAATTAGAATCTTGGGAAGGTTTACAACAGTGTATAAAATTCAATGTGTGGAATGTGCGGGTGTAACATCGTACATTAGCAGTTGTCTGCAGATAGTTTCTAAATTTGTAGAAATTTGCATTAGTTACACACTGAAATTTACACACTGGTTTACAACAAACTGTGCCATTGGCTCTTAATTCTATTTCTCTCTGTAAAATTCGTAAATTGCAAGAAGATGTTATAGGTTTATGAGTGCCTATAGGATGGGGCTTTCTGGAAAGCTGCTATTTTTGCAGTTAAAAAGTATCACTCTCATAGAAGAGCTCCTGAATCTGTTTTAGTGGAATTTCATGAGTCATAAGTATCAAATGATACTTCTTTATATCGTGAAAATATTCTTTAAATAGAGTAATGATCAGTGGTGAAATTTTTTTTTAATAGTAAAAATGACAAACTTTAAACCATTATAACTCTTTTCATTTTGATAAAATTTAAAAAACTATTGCATCTTTCCTTATGTCATATAGAATAAACTATAGAGTTTTTTTTTTAATCTTGCATGGTCATTGAGCTTATATATTTTAAAGTTTACCCAAAATTTTTGATGTCTTTAGATGATAAGCACCATACCATAAAAAAAAATCTGCATATATGGATTTACATTATGACATTAATTAGATTTGTTAATCAACTTATATTGAATACCCCATTTGGTGTCGGTAATATAGTCTGCAGGAAATTCCTAATTAGGTAGCAGGGTTTGCACACGCAGACACAAATTATGATAAGGATTTAAGTAAGTTAAAATCGTGGAACTTTAATTTATTCCAAGGGCAATTCAGATAAATATTTAAACGGACACACACATAACATTGGTAAGTTACAGTGAAGCAAAAAAAAAAAATGTTAATCTTTTAAAATGAACTTTTTTAACTATTAATATGAGTAAAAAAAAAGAAGAAAAAACTCAGATAATCAATTAATGATTTTCCTAATTCACTATTTAAAATAAAAAAATTGGAAAACCATATTCTTTAAACCCCTCCAAACAATGTAATTTATTCTTTTTATTGATCTCATTTTATATTTTATTGCATAATTAATATCTTATTGAAAAATAGTAACTATTAAAAAAGTTAAAAAACAGAGAGACTCACTGCATCAAAATTTTTATCTGGGGTGAATCTGGCGATTTTCTCTTGTAATTCGATCTTTTTGAGGTGTGAAATATTTAGGTCTAGATCTATAATCTTCTGCTAGTGATGTAACTATACATGAAGTTGAAACTATTTTGACCATTTGCAGATCTGGTCGAAATAGGGTCAAAATAAGGTCGAAACTGATTTTTACTATGTAGTTGCCTCAAGTCAAAACATTTCGACTTTGGGGTTTTAATTTCGACTTCATGTATAGATGTAACATGTTCCTGAAAATACATTGAGCAATACTTTAGGATAGTAAAAAATATATATCATAAAATCTAAAAACAAAAAAACTTATAAACATTCTCCATACCTGTAATGCTATTAGGTGTGTTAAAGTAGGAGACAATGACATAACTGATGGTTTATCAATTGGTAAAATGGATTTCATAAAAGGGAACACTCTGTATACACCATCCACATCCAAATCCATTATGAAAGATTCAATGTATACACCTAGATTATTAAATAACTGTCAATTCAGTGAAAATTTTATAAATAATCTTATGATATGGACATTCACCTACCCATATTTAATAAAAACAATGATGTGCAAGGCCCATCCCTTCGATCAATTAACCCATCAATTGTTTTTTTTGCACATAAACAAGCTTTTATGAAATCCTTTGTTTTCTGAAATTGGGTATATCTTAATGGTTTTACTTCTGTGTTTAAGATCGAAAAATCATCAATATGGCATGAAAAATTGGACGTTTTGTTGAATTACCAAGTGTTTTATTGAGTTTGATGCTTATGTATAGTATCAAAAATAGGTTTCAGAATAGGATTAAAAAACTCGAACCTATGCTCATCTTCAGAATTTTTGAAGGGGCCAATCAAAGGCAAATCATTGCATCTAAAATGTTAAAAAAAAAAAAAAAAATCAAACATTAACCTATTTAATTTTTAGTAATCATAACAAAGATATTGAAGAAAAAGTTAACTTACATGTAATCAAATATTTTTTGAGAACTTTTTTGATTTTTTTTGACCTGTTATCATCATTTGGTTGACTCACCGGGTTAAAATTTGATTCCAGACCAATACTAATATTGTACAATGCATCATTTAAACAAGTAATTAGATCTTTTTCTAGAATTGGTCCATTGACTTTATAGGGATTGCTGTTATAAATTTTTGTACATTTTTCAATCTCAAAACAATCATATGGGCATTGTTCATCTATTATCATAATTGAAAAGGACAACATATTCAAAAAGTGATTTACTTATTTACTTACAGAACCAATTACTTCATCTACAGATAATTCTTCTTGATATCTTTCTTTCTGGATCTGTACAATTTAAAAAGATTATATATAAGTAAGTTATATTTAAAATAAAACTAAAGTGATGACAAGTGGCAACAACCACCATTCTTACAATAAACACTTATCCAGAAACTTCTACCTGTTCATTTTCTTGTTTTCAAGAAAGAATTAATTGACGATCTGTGAATAAATCGGAGAGTCTTACATAATGATCAGTGGAGGAAAATTGACACAAAAATGACCAATTGAGTACTTTTGCATGAAAAATTGTACTATACTTTTGTTCCACTACATAAATTTTTTTTTAGCATGCAGATAAAACATAACTCAGAAAACATATTAATATATTTTATTTTACCTTTACTTAAGCAAAGAAAAAAGTTTACTCTTTAGCACTCGTGGATTGTTGGAAATTTTTATATAGAAAATTTTGTTTTTTATGTGTAATGTTCGTTTTTAGTTTTATTATTATTGAATCTTAATTGCATTTACAATAATAAAAAATTCTTTTTTTTCTATATACAGTTCACTCTATAATAGACCATTTGACTTAGTATTAGTATTAGTATTAATATAACTAGGAAAAAATGTTTATTATAGATAATCCGTTATCAGCAATAATAATTTATATATTAATATATTAATTTTGGACATATAGATCAGGCTTAATATTAATATCAATATTCTCAGTATGTTACAGAGGATCCATTATTATTAGAGAGTGTGAGTGGACTCTATAATAAATATTCTTAAAGGTAAAGGTTTAATGAATTCAAAAGTCATGGATTATCAATTAATTTATTGTTAAAAACATTATACATGTGAAGTTAATATTAATATTATTTTTTTTTACATTAATTATCCATATTAGTATTCTTAACTGCTTGTTTTTTATGATTTTGATTAAATAAATATCCATTATTTGATTTGTTGGAGAGAAGGGATTTTTCAATTATGTTTAAATCAAGCCTTTTTACCACCACTTTTTTCCCAAATTTGTTTACTTTTTAAAGCAAATCGTGGTATGAATTTTTCATACAATAAATTTAAGTCATTATCATCTATTGACAATGATATCTATTGGTTCAAAATTAGTAATGGGTTTGATAATGATTATAAAAGTTTTATTTTTATTGTGTAATGGACATTTGTAGATTTTTATTTTTTGAAAATTTTATATAAATTTCCTCCGTATTTTTATCAACATTTCTCTGATTTATAGACGGATCGTCAATTAAATTTGTTGTTTGATCGACAAACACGTACACATTAATTCACAAATCGCCAGAAATGGAAAGAAAATACATATTGCAGATCGGGGCAAAATTTCCTTATTTATACATAAAAATTTTTCATCACATAACTTTACGTCCCATATATCCATAATAAAAAATATTACAGTGCGTAACATCATAAGCCATCACATAAAAACAGACTAATTTTAAAACCTAAAAAGGAAATACTGAATGGTTATCTCAAAAAAATAAAGACGATATTTTATAGCTTTTGACCAGCTCTACAATCTATCGTCGAGATAATAAAAAAAAATTGCTTGGTTCAGGAGCCTTAAGCTTTTAAAAATCATGTGATTTTTATATGTTACATATAGTTTTGACCCGAATTATTCTGCGCATTCCTAAATTTCTAATTTTGGTAAAATCACGTGTTACACAAAATTAATGAGAAACGCGTTCTAATTCAGTGCAATTCTTTTTAATTATTTTGTGAAATAAAATGCCAAAACCTAAAAGAAAAATTAGGATGTGCAAAGAATTAGCAGCAGCAAAAAAGAAAAAAAAAGAAAATGAAGAAGATTCTACAGTCCTTGAAATTTTTGAAAGTGCAGAGGAAAATGAAGAAAGCTTGAAACCTTTGAAAATGCAGAGGAAAATACAAATGTTGAAGAAGAATCTGCAGATGATGAAATTGAAGAAAGTCATATTTTCTTTGAAGATACTGAGGATGTAGGAAATGAATATGGAGAGGAATTTGCAAATTTTGAAGATGAAGGTTTTTTGTGGTTTGACAGTGAAATAAATAAAAATGCTGACACAATCTATGACATTTTATCAAAAAACATTGAAAATTTAATTTCATCTAATAGACCTTCAAAGTATACAGGGAATTCAAGAATGACAATATACAGAAGAAAAAATAAAGCCTGAGAAAAATATTTAATTCATGTAATGTTCTTTTAATAGTCTTAGTTGAAACATCACTATTTGTTTTTTCATTAAATTTGTTTTTTATTTGCTCAGCAGACTTTCGATTATTTCGCTTTAAAATTTTTTTTAATGTTTTTTGATTTTCATTGTTGATTAATTAATTTTGGACAACCATTTCGCTGCTTTGTAGCAAGACCTTCACCATCAATATGTTTTTTAATAGTACGAGATATTGTTGTTCTATGAATATCAAGAATTTTGGCTATTTTGGAAATGGGTTCATTATTTTTGTAAAGACAAATAGTTTTGCTACATTGAATTTCAGTCAAAGCCAACATTTTTAATATTAATTTTTTTAAATTTTCAAAAATATTTATTAAAAATCAAGCTTGTTTACAAAAAAATTCATAACATCACAGATGGTTATTTAAGATGCGTATTATCATATGTTAAAATTTCAGATGAGGTTATAATGCACGTTTTTATTCAATTCATTTTTTTTTTGAAGTGGGAATATTTGGGGAAAAAAAATTCGGGCCAAGTTTTATTTTTTTATTTATTATTTTTTTTAGAAACGTTAGAGAAATGAAAATTTGCATATTAAAACATACTGTACTTACAAATTCTGCAACAAAAATTCCAACTGTCTCAATGTGAGTTGATGCATCCTTTTTTTTATTTTTTGCTACAGTCTCACGTCTAATACTCATGCCTGCTCCTGCAAATGTCTCAATTGCTGAGATAGATGCACCTGCACCATCCAATAGATAGCCAATTTCTGCTTTAATTCCACTAATAAATTTATTATTCAGACCTGCCAAAAAATAACAAAATAAAACTAATCTTTTTTTATTTTTTTCATTAATCATATTGCTTTTAGAACCTGGATTAGTTCCTTTATATAGTTGATCAAAAAACCCTTTTAATTCTGGTTCAGTTTCTTCTAACATCCTATTAAATGCTTCAGGTTCCAAAATTGGTTTTTCATTATTTACTCTCTGTCTTATATACAGTATACCTGCCATTAGTTTAATTTTTTTACTAAGAGGAGTCATTTCTAAAATAAATAAAAAAAATAACCATGTTAACAAATACAATTG
>CAUDNR010004254.1:31319-42636 GCA_958430865.1 Entrophospora sp. SA101 | reverse complement strand
TTGAAAAACTTTATCAAATAAGATCAAGAATAATGAATGAACTTGTTTATATAGAAGAAGAAATATTAAGAGAGACTAAAATAAAAGAAGTATACATATAATATTATATTTTTTTATAACAATATACATATTGTATATTTATTTTATTTTCTATTTATTTAGATTCAAAAAATCCGCCGAAAATGGGATTATGGTTCATTTTTTCGTGAATTTTTTTCAATATTACATGAACATCAAATGCTTGAACAAACACTTGATATAGCTATGGTTGATGATCATGATAATAACTATGCTAATAGATCTGAATCTAATAAAGTTGTTGATGATGATGAGGAGGATGAGGATTATGAAGAATAGAAAAAGAGAAAGAAAAAAAAGATTGTATATAAATCATATAAATAATATATATAGTAGAAAACTCACATATTCTCATTTATTTCAATTTAAAAAAAAAATTTTTTTTATGTTTATACCTTCATTTGATACAATATCGGACTGATGTCGGGATCATATATTTCAAAAAAGATTCAATTTGTTAATTAGCAAAGTCATCAATTAAAAAATCTTATAATATACTCGGAGAAATATATAAATTTATCTGGTTAATTCACAAAGATTTTTGCCATTCATTGCGAATTTTTGCTTTTACCATGAGAAGTTTGTGTTTGGTTTATTATAAAAAATACAATAAGGAAAAAATTTGCATGCATATTAAATTTGAATTAATGAATTTAATTGATTGATTAGTATTGTGTTAAACCCATCGATTTTAACACTCACAAGCAATTGCAATACTATCTAGTTTTTCATTTATGCTTCTGAAAACGTCACTTGAAATTTATTCTTTACTCGATTAATCAGTCGATTAATTATAGTGCAAAACATCAAATGCTGTGCCGAGTACTATAAAAAACACATGACTCGGTTTGCATTAATTAGCCAATCATATTAATATTATGTTATGTTTATTATTTATCCGTTGCTATTACATATAATGCAAGACACTTAATCCCTACAACTTTCTACGCCACAGTGCCAGTTTTTGAGAAAAAATTTACAATCAAAAATTTTATTGTCATGTGTTTCGAAGATGAAAATGCGGTCGCGTTTACTTCGTCGAAAATTTTTCGTCGACAATCATTTCGTCGACACCCATTTCCTCGAAAGTTTGTTTCATCGAATGTTCATTCGTCGAAAATTATTTCATTCTCGAGCCAGAGACCGAACGAGTTAGATGTGAGGAGTGTGTAAAGTTAGTTAAGAAATTAGGTGAGGAAAACGGAGTGTGTGGGAAATGTGAGGAGAAATTTGTTTAATGAAGTTTTTTTTTTTTGTGACGAAATAATTTTCGACGAAATGAATCAGACCCTTTTTCAAGTAGCAGTAATATAATTTTGATAATAATAATAGCAAAATAACAATGATAATGATAGCTAACGTGGGGCAGGGAAAGGAAATGCCAATACTTTACAATGTAAAGGGCCTAGGATCTTGGTAGGCATGTTATATGTTTTATTCCTCCTTCTCCACAATTCTGGCAACATAGGCTAGCCTTTACATTGTAGTTTATAACATAAAATTATTTTTTATATCAAATAAAGTAAGTGGGAATTTTATTATTAAATTTCAGGTTTTATATGCAGTGTTATGTGAATATGAAAAAATACAAGTTTGGGACTTTGCCAGTGATGCATGACGAAGTTTTTATGCTAATGTATAATGTATAATCCTACAGTCTAATTAACCACCTGACATTTATGTGGCTTGGAAATTCATCACACTTTATATCTATCTAGCAAGTTAGAATATTTGAGCTGTTTCTCCTCAAAAAGTTTCCTCTTCTTTTTTGTGTCCTCCCAACTTGCCCATCCCAAAGTCGATCAGGTACACATTGCCATTATCATTAATTAAGACATTTTCCTCCTGAATGTCATTGTGGAGGATGCCATGCTTGTGAATCATTTCTAATCCCTTAATAGCTCTTGACTTTTGCCGTTTTGTTATTATATGCTAAAACAACATAGTACCAACAATGGTCATGCCAATAACAAAACTCATACCTCCTCCATAATATCCATAGCACACCAACTTTGGGATATACTTGCCTTGGATATCAGCAAGGTCTTTATAAATCTCTACTTCTTTCTGCATTTCTTCCAAAACATATGGTGGGGCTTTTGATAAGTCTACACTCTTCAAAACAATTGTATCACCATGAAACTTGCATAGTAGAGTTTTTCCACTTCGTCCTTAAAGTCTGCAAAGCTAAAATTCTGCTGATTAAGTGATTGTTAGTACACCAATGTGCTGGGAGTTGTTTGTTGATTTGCTGATTGGTTAGAAGATAATTTTAACTGTGATTGAAGAACATATGAATTATTATTCCCATGAGCTTGTACTGGTACCTGAAGTGGATGAGGGGAATTAGGATTCTCTTTTGCCTGTTGAGTTAGATAAGCATATGCCTTGAGTACTGGTGGAGATTTTGGTTCTAATGGAAGAGTTTTTGAAACCCAAAGCTCTGTATGCTCTTGGCATAGAAACCAGTGATTATCATAAGTGGTAAGGATACCATATCTAAGTTTATTTTCTCCCATATAGTTGTAAATTTGTTGAATCACCATTCTTGCCTTTTCACTTGCTTGATAAAACTCAGGAAAAGCCTGTTCTTTGATACCTTCTAAAATATGCTTCCTCTTAACTTCAATTACCAATATCAATGTTTCCACACAATAACAGTTGAAATCCAGTATGCCAGTAGTATGAGTTGATAGCCTTGAAAATACACAGTCTGGTTCCATAAACCTATTTAACACCATTCTTGGTAGGCATGTTATATGTTTTATTCCTCCTTCTCCACAATTCTGGCAACATAGGCTAGCCTTTACATTGTAGTTTATAACATAAAATTATTTTTTATATCAAATAAAGTAAGTGGGAATTTTATTATTAAATTTCAGGTTTTATATGCAGTGTTATGTGAATATGAAAAAATACAAGTTTGGGACTTTGCCAGTGATGCATGACGAAGTTTTTATGCTAATGTATAATGTATAATCCTACAGTCTAATTAACCACCTGACATTTATGTGGCTTGGAAATTCATCACACTTTATATCTATCTAGCAAGTTAGAATATTTGAGCTGTTTCTCCTCAAAAAGTTTCCTCTTCTTTTTTGTGTCCTCCCAACTTGCCCATCCCAAAGTCGATCAGGTACACATTGCCATTATCATTAATTAAGACATTTTCCTCCTGAATGTCATTGTGGAGGATGCCATGCTTGTGAATCATTTTTAATCCCTTAATAGCCCTTGACCTTTGCTGTTTTGTTATTTTATGCTCACACAACATAGTATCAACAATGGTCATACCAATAACAAAACTCATACCTCCTCCATAATATCCATAGCAGATCAACTTTGGATATACTTGCATTTCTTCCAGAACATATGGTGGGGCTTTTGATAAGTCTACACTCTTCAAAACAATTGTATCACCATGAAACTTGCATAGTAGAGTTTTTCCACTTCGTCCTTAAAGTCTGCAAAGCTAAAATTCTGCTGATTAAGTGATTGTTAGTACACCAATGTGCTGGGAGTTGTTTGTTGATTTGCTGATTGGTTAGAAGATAATTTTAACTGTGATTGAAGAACATATGAATTATTATTCCCATGAGCTTGTACTGGTACCTGAAGTGGATGAGGGGAATTAGGATTCTCTTTTGCCTGTTGAGTTAGATAAGCATATGCCTTGAGTACTGGTGGAGATTTTGGTTCTAATGGAAGAGTTTTTGAAACCCAAAGCTCTGTATGCTCTTGGCATAGAAACCAGTGATTATCATAAGTGGTAAGGATACCATATCTAAGTTTATTTTCTCCCATATAGTTGTAAATTTGTTGAATCACCATTCTTGCCTTTTCACTTGCTTGATAAAACTCAGGAAAAGCCTGTTCTTTGATACCTTCTAAAATATGCTTCCTCTTAACTTCAATTACCAATATCAATGTTTCCACACAATAACAGTTGAAATCCAGTATGCCAGTAGTATGAGTTGATAGCCTTGAAAATACACAGTCTGGTTCCATAAACCTATTTAACACCATGCAGATATTGACATCAATAGCAACACAAACACCCTCCTCATTTTATCTTGAATAAATTGTGGTCTCTTGAATCTTGGTTGTTGGTCAAAGTGAAGCGGTTCACTTAAAATAAAGTCACAACATCTGCCACTACTTGAAAATAATGAGTAATACTTCATCAACACTAGCTTCCAGCATATGGACTAACTTCTTCACATTTATCAATTATTTCTTCATGATCATCAACACAAATTAGTAACAGAACTAGTCCAACCAATAATCAAGCTAATTCCACATCAATTGCTATTAACTTCTACAATAAGTAATCAAACTAATTTACCACCAATACATCCCTTGACTGCTGATGTCAATTATGATTATTGGAATCAAACAGTAGTTATAGCAATGGTATATATATCCTTCCCAATGCATGAAAGATTTAACAATAATAGATTACTGTATAATTTTACTTATTTTTTAATAGGCAGTATTGATAAAAATACATTAAAACAAATCTTAAGAAAAAATACTGAATTACTGGTTGAGACTAATAAAATTGTAAAAAAATTAGATTCAAAATTATACTAAATTATTAAATGAATTAAAGGAATTAAAAAGAAAGACTCACAAGTTTTTAAAGAAAATGACAATCAGTGGTATAAGGTAAACTCATTTATATATTTATTTTTCATAATTGGCATTGATTTATAAAGATTTAAAACATTTGAATAAATATAGGAAGTTTGGAAATCTGTTACTGGAAAATGGATATATTTATCCAAATGAAACTGGCTTTAATGATTATTTCATTAGTATTATAAATGAGCAATATGACTCAAAAAAAAAAGAGATCAACAACACCCAGCAATTCAAAAAGTTATGAGAAATATTTTGCTAAAATATATAATTACTATGATCAATATATTTATGCCTTAATATGTTTAATATATTATTATGTATTTTTTTTTATAAATTAATATGTGTTTATAGGGACAAACTGCAATGAGAACAGCTCATAGATCTCATGTACAATGAACAAAAAGTGCTATGTTTACTGTATTTGGAAATGATAAATTAGATTATATAAACTCACAATCTTCAATAAAAGAATTAAAAGAATGGAAAACTTTCTCAAAAACTGAGTGGTGTAGAAAAAACTTGTTTAAAACGATAGAAAATAATAACAATAATACATATATTGCTGAAATTACATTGAAAATATGGCCAGCTGGTATTCCATCTCAGAGCTTGTTCTATTTTGCAATGATAGTTGTAAGTTTACTTCTAGATCCTAAACATGGAACAGATATGAAAGACAAGCATGTTGTTATGAGGGTGCAAAAGTTCAAAGTATGTTTATTATTTTTTATATAAGTTTGTATCTTATAAATTAATTAAAAATGGTATATTTTATTTTATTTTATAAAGGGAGTAGATAATAGTGATGACATTATTATTGACTATGACAAATATGAGAGATTAGCCATCAGCAAATCAAGTGAATCAAGTGATTCTAATGATGCCAGTGATTCTGAGAAACATAACAATCAAAGTGAAAATGAATCAACATTTGGTTTTATGAATTTGAATGTCATTGAAGAAATTTATGTTAATGATATTCACTCTGAACAATTATTCTTCACACACATATGTTTAATTTAATTTAAATGTAAATATTATTAATGTAAATGTTAAATGTTGCTAAATTTCTAAATTAGCTAAATAAAAAATTACATAAATTCTGTATAGAGTCTATTGAATAACATTATTTTCATCATGTGCTATGAATAACGCATTTTTAATTTCCTGATGCCAAATGTATTTTTATATGGTATTTGATTAGCAAAGTTCATTGCAGCTTTTAAATGATGCATCTATTCCTGAATTGTCTTGGAGGGCCATATTTAAATAATATATATATTTTTATTAATATACAGTAAATTATTTATATATTATATATGATATATTGTTAAATGCATCAATCCAACTTGTTAATGCTATAAAAAAATGAAATATTGATTTGAAAAGGCTAGGAAATAAATAATACTGCAATTATATTACATTTATTTTTTAACAAAATCATTATTTTAGTGTGCATATTTGACATCCAAATTTCAATGTAAAAAAACCCCCCAAAGATATACATATAATATCACTATTAAATAAAATTTCATTTTCAAGATATTTAGTACCACAACTATAGTAGCCAAATAAATAAAAATATGTCAGTATTTAAAATTCATCTATATCTAAATCAATCTGATGAGAATCTAAAAAAATATTTATCACAAGAGTGGATATTGTTAATATTAAATTAATAAAAATGAAAATAATCATTGATTAAATGTCAATAATCACCTCTATGGTTACAAATAATTGTTACTTTATTGGAATTAACAGGTTGGGGAAGGTTTGTAAATTTTAATAATCTGCTAGTATAAACTGCATTTGGATGAATTGTTGCAGCAATTGTTGAAGGATCAAATTTTATTTCATCCATTTTCTCAAATTTTCAAGTGGCCAATGTTCAATAATTCTACAAATTTCTTTAGCAGTTGGACGTTTATCTGGATTAGCATCCATGCATTTGAATGCTAGTTCAATATAGAATTTTGGTGTATTGTTTGAGAATCCAGGTCTTACACCTTCACATATTTTCATTGCAAGCCCAAAATCATGTGCCAAATTATTAAAAGGTTGTTGACCAGTTGATATTACAGACAGAACTCCTAAACTATATATATCTGATGCTTTTGTATATGGCTTCTCCTTTAAAACTTCTGGTGCAACATATGGTAGTACTCCAAATATATCATTTTTATTTGATGATGATGATTGACTAGCTGGGCATGATAATCCTAAGTCTGCAATATATGAATCATTAGAATCTTGAAGAATATTACCACTATGAAGATCATGATGAATAATTTCTTTTTCATGGATATCTTTTAAATCATTAATAATATATATAAGAATACTAATTTTCATATTCCATTTTAAATTTTTAAAACCTTTTGTTAAATAATTTTGAAGACTTCCATCTTCCATATATTCCAATACAAATATATATTCTTTTGTAATTGGATCTTGTGTTAATCCATAAATATGAATTATAAAACCTTTACCATGAAACTTCATATAATTTTTGAACTAAAACAATAAATAAAATATTTAATTACAACAATAATAATCAATAACATTTAATAAAATAATTTACCTCATTAAGAAATTCATCAGAAATATTCTGTGAATTATGTAGTTTTTTTAATGCCACAGACATATCTTTGCTAATTCTTTCATTATTTACACTTCCATATTTCTCACCATTTAACCAAGTAGCTTTGTATATAGTTGCAGAACCACCTTCATCTATCTTTTTAATATTTGTTAAATCATTATAAGGAATCCATTGAAGATAACAATTATTCCAATACTCAGTTGCTTTAAGTTGTGTACTTTTAATCAACTCATCTAATGTTTCATTGCCACTAGTCCATCCTTCAGTTAATAGCTTTGGATCACATGATTGACACCATGAATAACGAGTATTATATCTATTACATGTTGGACATTCCCCGTATTCTTCATTCCTTTCCTTTGAATATTTACCATCATCATTTTTATCAATAGAAGTATCATCATGATGTTTATTTTCATCCAAAATGTCTTCCATTTTTAAAATTATTTGTGGCATATAAAAAATTTTTTTAGCTTCCAGCATATGGACTAACTTCTTCACATTTATCAATTATTTCTTCATGATCATCAACACAAATTAGTAACAGAACTAGTCCAACCAATAATCAAGCTAATTCCACATCAATTGCTATTAACTTCTACAATAAGTAATCAAACTAATTTACCACCAATACATCCCTTGACTGCTGATGTCAATTATGATTATTGGAATCAAACAGTAGTTATAGCAATGGTATATATATCCTTCCCAATGCATGAAAGATTTAACAATAATAGATTACTGTATAATTTTACTTATTTTTTAATAGGCAGTATTGATAAAAATACATTAAAACAAATCTTAAGAAAAAATACTGAATTACTGGTTGAGACTAATAAAATTGTAAAAAAATTAGATTCAAAATTATACTAAATTATTAAATGAATTAAAGGAATTAAAAAGAAAGACTCACAAGTTTTTAAAGAAAATGACAATCAGTGGTATAAGGTAAACTCATTTATATATTTATTTTTCATAATTGGCATTGATTTATAAAGATTTAAAACATTTGAATAAATATAGGAAGTTTGGAAATCTGTTACTGGAAAATGGATATATTTATCCAAATGAAACTGGCTTTAATGATTATTTCATTAGTATTATAAATGAGCAATATGACTCAAAAAAAAAAGAGATCAACAACACCCAGCAATTCAAAAAGTTATGAGAAATATTTTGCTAAAATATATAATTACTATGATCAATATATTTATGCCTTAATATGTTTAATATATTATTATGTATTTTTTTTTATAAATTAATATGTGTTTATAGGGACAAACTGCAATGAGAACAGCTCATAGATCTCATGTACAATGAACAAAAAGTGCTATGTTTACTGTATTTGGAAATGATAAATTAGATTATATAAACTCACAATCTTCAATAAAAGAATTAAAAGAATGGAAAACTTTCTCAAAAACTGAGTGGTGTAGAAAAAACTTGTTTAAAACGATAGAAAATAATAACAATAATACATATATTGCTGAAATTACATTGAAAATATGGCCAGCTGGTATTCCATCTCAGAGCTTGTTCTATTTTGCAATGATAGTTGTAAGTTTACTTCTAGATCCTAAACATGGAACAGATATGAAAGACAAGCATGTTGTTATGAGGGTGCAAAAGTTCAAAGTATGTTTATTATTTTTTATATAAGTTTGTATCTTATAAATTAATTAAAAATGGTATATTTTATTTTATTTTATAAAGGGAGTAGATAATAGTGATGACATTATTATTGACTATGACAAATATGAGAGATTAGCCATCAGCAAATCAAGTGAATCAAGTGATTCTAATGATGCCAGTGATTCTGAGAAACATAACAATCAAAGTGAAAATGAATCAACATTTGGTTTTATGAATTTGAATGTCATTGAAGAAATTTATGTTAATGATATTCACTCTGAACAATTATTCTTCACACACATATGTTTAATTTAATTTAAATGTAAATATTATTAATGTAAATGTTAAATGTTGCTAAATTTCTAAATTAGCTAAATAAAAAATTACATAAATTCTGTATAGAGTCTATTGAATAACATTATTTTCATCATGTGCTATGAATAACGCATTTTTAATTTCCTGATGCCAAATGTATTTTTATATGGTATTTGATTAGCAAAGTTCATTGCAGCTTTTAAATGATGCATCTATTCCTGAATTGTCTTGGAGGGCCATATTTAAATAATATATATATTTTTATTAATATACAGTAAATTATTTATATATTATATATGATATATTGTTAAATGCATCAATCCAACTTGTTAATGCTATAAAAAAATGAAATATTGATTTGAAAAGGCTAGGAAATAAATAATACTGCAATTATATTACATTTATTTTTTAACAAAATCATTATTTTAGTGTGCATATTTGACATCCAAATTTCAATGTAAAAAAACCCCCCAAAGATATACATATAATATCACTATTAAATAAAATTTCATTTTCAAGATATTTAGTACCACAACTATAGTAGCCAAATAAATAAAAATATGTCAGTATTTAAAATTCATCTATATCTAAATCAATCTGATGAGAATCTAAAAAAATATTTATCACAAGAGTGGATATTGTTAATATTAAATTAATAAAAATGAAAATAATCATTGATTAAATGTCAATAATCACCTCTATGGTTACAAATAATTGTTACTTTATTGGAATTAACAGGTTGGGGAAGGTTTGTAAATTTTAATAATCTGCTAGTATAAACTGCATTTGGATGAATTGTTGCAGCAATTGTTGAAGGATCAAATTTTATTTCATCCATTTTCTCAAATTTTCAAGTGGCCAATGTTCAATAATTCTACAAATTTCTTTAGCAGTTGGACGTTTATCTGGATTAGCATCCATGCATTTGAATGCTAGTTCAATATAGAATTTTGGTGTATTGTTAGAGAATCCAGGTCTTGCACCTTTACATATATTCATTGCAAGACATTCATCATGTGCCAAATTATTAAATGGTTGTTGGCCAGTTGATACTACTGACATCAGAACTCCAAAACTGTATACATCTGATGCCATTGTATATGATTTCTTTTTTAAAACTTCTGGTGCAATATATGGTAATACTCCACATATATCATTTTTGTTTGTTGATGTTTGATTAGCTGGGCATGATAATCCTAAGTCTGCAATAAATGACTTCCATTTACTTTGAAGAATATTACCACTATGAAAATCATGATGAATAATTTTTTTTTTATTAATATCTTTTAAACCTTCAATAATAAAATAAAGAATATCAACTTTCTTTTCCCATTTTAAATTTTTAAAATATTTAGTTAAATAATTTTGGAGACTTCCATCTTCCATATATTCCATTACAAATATATATTCTTTGGTAATTGGATCTTGTGTTAATCCATAAATATGAATTATATCATCTTTATTATGAAATTTCATATAATTTTTGAACTAAATAATAAATAAAATATTTAATTGCAACAGTAATAATTGATAATATTTAAAAAATCTGAAAATAAATATAAAATAATTTACCTCATTAAGAAATTCATCAGAAATATTCTGTGAATTATTTAATTTTTTTAATGCCACAGTCCTATCTTCACTAGTTCTTCCATCACCACCACTATTTATATCTTTCAAACCATTTAACCAAGTAGCTTTTGATATAGTTGCAAACCCACCTTCACCTATCTTTTCAATATTTGTCAAATCATTATAAGGAATCCATTGAAGATGATTACTATAATGATACTTAGTTGCTTTAAATTGTGTACTTTTAATCAATTTATCTAATGTTTTGTTGCCACTAGTCCATCCTTCAGTTAACAACTTTGGATCACATGATTGACACCATGCCCTATTAGTATTATATCTATTGCAGGTTGGACATTCCCCATAATATTTCTTTCTTTCCTTTGAATATTGATCTTCATAATCTTGAAGACTTCCATCTTCCATGTATTCCATTACAAAGATATATTCTTTTGTAGCTGGATCTTGTGTTAATCC
>CAUDNR010004254.1:19606-30319 GCA_958430865.1 Entrophospora sp. SA101 | reverse complement strand
GTAACCCGAGGATGAGGCACGTAGTGCCGAATCGTTATCTATTATGTTATCTTAGAATGAGGCACGTAGTGCCGAATCGTTATCTATTATGTTATCTTAGAATGAGGCACGTAGTGCCGAATTGTTATCCTATTTGGTAACCTGAGGATGAGGCACATAGTGCCGAATTGTTATCATATCCGTTGATACCCCAAAGCATAATTTTATATATTATATATCTTTCTGTAATAATTATACCTTGGGGTATCACTTTTTTTCGATACCTATTTGTATGTAACCCCAAAGCATAATTTTATATATCTTTCTATAATAATTATACCTTGGGATATCATTATATCGAAAACTTTGGGATAATACTATAGAAAACTTTGGAATAACACTATATCGAAAACTTTGGGATAACACTATAGAAAACTTTGGAATAACACTATATCGAAAACTTTGGGATAACACTATAGAAAACTTTGGAATAACACTATATCGAAAACTTTGGGATATCATTATCAAACATGTATCAAAAAACGTGAACACTATTTATAATCAGAAAATGAAACCTGGGGTACCACTAATTCGAAAACTTTGGAGTATCACTTTTTTCGATACCTTGAAGTATCATTTTTATTGATATCTAAATTAGGCAACACAAAAATGGTTATCGAGGAAGCTGAGCTTCGATTCTCTGACTCATACATACCTTATATATCGGAGGTACTTACCTGAAATTTATCTTAATCAAAATCGCGCGACACAAAAATCCCTTTATATGATCCAGGTATCGGAATATTAATTTTTGATTTGAATTTTTTCTCATACTTATTGTAAGAAATGCTTACCCGAGATGAATGACTAGTTAAATGTAGCAATCTCTCTTCTCCAGAAATTACTACTTAACTAGTTTATATCACCTTGAAAGATATATAACAACAATTACGCATATTCGATAAAGGCTAAAGAGTAGGTTTTTAATTCTTTTTTGTGCGGAGTAGTAGGAATACCTAATTTAGTTTCAAAATTTCGCTTGTGTTCCAAGAACTCAGCTTCATTCATGCTTTCGCGCTCTTTTTTCCAATAATTATGGTTATCCCGCATTTCAAAGGCAATCTTGGCTCGCCATTGTTCTAATTTTTCTTTCGACATTTGGAATTTTTCTTGTAAATAAAAGATAAGAGTATCAATATCAGATTCGTTTTTGATAAGATATTCTGAAGATAAAGAAATTAAGGATTCAGGTATTTCAATCCTAGTTTCGGTAATGTTTGAAAATTGCTCGAAATTGTTTGATTGATTTTGAGCCAATACTATAGAGGACAATTGTGGTAAATTTGTCATAGATTTTTCGACTATGTTATTGCAAGAACTCTTTTCACAAACCTTATTACTGGATTTTGAAATGGTGATATCACTAGTAATGGGTATAGAATCGAAAAGTTCTTGAGTTTCATTGACCGATTCAGGTTTATATGGTGGAAGAATTGGATTTGTAGGGTAATAATTAGGATCGTTTGATTTTATAGCTATTATTCTTTCTATAGTTTCAAAACCAGCTCCATTATCTGGTACACGATAAATCCAATAAGTGCGCTTCCACACTCGTTGATCTTTTGGCCCCAAGAGCATTCGCTCACTCTTGATAGTATAACCGCACCAATTACCTAGTATTGCATTAATAAATTTTATTGTAGCATTGAGATCTGGTGTTCCTTTAGCTCTGGTCTTAAAACCGAAGAGTAGCAATGCATCTTCTTGAATTTTAATGATTTTTTCCTGTGATTGCTCAAAAGTCTTAGCCACATCATCACCAGAAAGAATATTCGTATCATCTATATCACTGAAGCCTATTGATTGGACAAGAATATGTACCGCTTCCCACTGCTTAGCTGAATAAAATTTATGCAAATCAACTGAGGATGGATCCATAGATTCATGTGAATCCTCCCATTGCATTTCTTCTTTGATTTTCAGATTTTCTATAGCTTTCGTTGCATTGGAACCTTGTCTTCTAAAATATGCCAGCCTCCTAAAATGTTGTAAAGGTTCAGGATTATTATATCTTTTCACGAAATCTATATCACAAAGCTTAACCCAATCATCATTATTCATACCCCAGTTTCGAATGTCATCTTTACCTCCAATATCACCTGAAGCATATATTTTCCATAAATAATGTCGTTGCAGAGTCATGTTATCAGTAAAAGAGCGTATAGGATTTTGCTTAAGAATTTCAGCTTCATCGGGACAGATATCTGGAGCATTAGCTATTGATTCTGCATCCGAGCTTTTAATCTTTTTCTCAATATTCTTAATAGTATGAGAAATTTCATTCCTGTTAACTTTTTCAGTATCTTCCGCCAAAATTAATTCAAAAGTTACTCCAGTACTAGCAATGAGACTGCAAAGAATTTCAGGAAAGTATTTAGCCGATAAGCGTCTCTGATATTCAACTTCGATATAGGTTTCCACTGCTGGAGATAAATTAAGTGCATAACAATCAGCAATTTTATCCCATTCACGCTGGCCTTTGATTACTGTTGGTAAGTCTCCAGGTCTTAAGGCTGAAAGTTCAGCCCGAATGAGTTCCCGACATGGTTCTTTGAAAATATCAAATTTTTTGCTGTGATGAAGGGAAACCATACGTAATGGCAGTCGCGGATTCTGAACAACATCTGAGCAAATGCTTCAACATGAACTGGAGTGGCAATATTAGTAATTCCTATAACTGCATCGAAATAATCAGATATTTCAAAGGAGATGCCAGCTTCCACAGTGCTTGTATAAATTACACAGTCAAGAGCACTCCAGGTGGCATCAATATTAGCAAAATCATCTTGGCGTTGCTTCCCATCCATTTGGCCAAAATAAACTCGTGATGAAATGAATGAACCATCAGGTTTTTGCAACTTAGATGCTTGATCAGCTAAGGCTCAAGCTTTTTTACATGAGGTCATCACAAATGCAACATGCTTACCTTCTTGAAGCATTCTAAGACCTCTACGTATACCTTCTGAACCTTTATCCGGATCGTACAGAAGTTTAACAATTTCCCCTTTACGTGGTTGATATTTGTTATCAATAACTCGAACATTCTCACCTCGATAGGATTTTAAGAAAGCTAAAGTCGAATCATTTGCAAAAGCGTCCATAGCAACAACATGAGTGGCTAACTTTAACAAATCGCGCATAGCATTTGACGATTCTCGAGCATGAATCCCACTTAGTCATTTGATGCATAGTGGCATTTGCTTCATCTAAAATTGCTATACAGGAACGACCCCCTTGAAAATCAAGACGAAGAATACTTTCAACTTGTACAATAATAAGATCCCACTCACATGTCTTTAGGTCAGCCACAATATTCTGATATTGCCCTACTTTGAAATCGAATTTTTCCAATTCTTTAAGTTTAGCTTCAGATTCATTACTAAGGGTTTTGCGATATGAAACCCAGATAGTACAAGGTAAATTAGCATCACTTTGAGCTAAAGATGCCAAAATTTTTCTTAATGTTTTAGTTTTCCCAGTACCTACAGTAGAACAAATAAGAGTAGTACTAGGCTCTTCACTTAAGAAGTCTGGAAAAGCATCTAGGGCATCCTCCATTTCTTTTACATTAATACTTTCCCCAGGTAATTCAGGAAATTGATGTGGAGTTGATAAAGCCTTGGGTAATCTTTCAATTAATCTCCACTTAGGTTTCACTTTCGATTCTACTTTATCTGATACCTTATCGAAGCTAAGGCCCTTGTGATCCAGTTTATATTGTTTTTGTTGATAGCACTTGAGTATAAAATGACCATTTTTTCGAATAAATCCATAGAGTTGATCCTTATCATGTTTAACATCACATATAGGACATTCTTTAGAGCGGAGCTCATTATTACATAATACGGATTGTGCTTGAAAGTTGATGAATCCCTTCTCGATTCTTCCAATCTGGAGCCACCCATATTTTGCAATAACTAGATTGGCTCCTTTATTCAAGGCACCTTCATCTTCGATAGGTTGAAATTTCTCTGCTGGCTTCTCAGAAGAAAAGGTTCGTGGCCAGATTTCAGAACAATTCGCTTTAGGCTGAACCAAATAATCTTCTAACTTGTGAAATCTATTTTTAACTGAAGAGATCGCAGGTCTTTTAACTCTGCCTTCTTTTGCCGATCCAAGAAGCCGAAGACTAAAATGAGATTTGGGAAGGCCAACATCTATAAACTTCGAGTAAGGTTTTCCTAC
Source organism: Entrophospora sp. SA101 (assembly GCA_958430865.1). Lineage (NCBI taxonomy): Eukaryota > Fungi > Glomeromycota > Glomeromycetes > Entrophosporales > Entrophosporaceae > Entrophospora > Entrophospora sp. SA101. Next base: position 26,095 of record CAUDNR010004254.1, on the reverse strand, counting down.
CAATTCAATGACTTTTTCCGTAAAGCCTTTGAGATCTCTATAATCAATAAATCGAGCATGAAGATAAATAATATGCCAGCTACATTTATCAATCTTTGACGAACTAGCTAGAGCAAAATGATACAAAGTTGGCATAATACCCGGTATGAGAAATAGTGCATCAGCACATGCAATCAAAATTTTAGCCATTAAATCTTCATGAGTAATTTTTTCACTATCTAAAGAAGGAAGTTCAGGATTTAAGGGATCCGGTTTTTGCCTTGCATCAATATCGAGTATTGGACGAAGGGGCTGATTTCCATCAATACATTCATGTGCATCAGGAAATCCATAAATTTCGGAAGGATGATCAATTGCTGTAAAGCCTTTTTCTGCCACCCGGATTATATATTGAGAATAAATCTCTTTGGGTTGGTATGCCTCTAAAAGTGCTGTATCATTTTTATCAGTATGGCCATTGGATGCAAGCCAGTATTTATAATATATATGTTCTCCATGGCCAGGTTCGTAATTAAGATCCGTTAAACCTTTGAAAATTATTTTTGCCTCATTGTATTCGGCCAATTTTTGATTTAGGAGCTGTTGTTCTAATGATTCACATAAACGTTTTTTTGCTTCACTAGATAAACTCATTTTATTGATTGTATATATGCGTTGATTGTATATGCGCGTTGTTTGATCTGACAAAAAGTATATGTAGTATTATTTTGAAACTATATTAATCGATAGATAAATCTTTAAAATAAAATTAATTATTATATATAGTTATGATGATATTATACCATTGCTCATATATTAATAAAACTGGAGAATTCTGTGGTCGAGGTAGTAAATCAGAAAGATGTTATATTCATCGTAAATCTCCAGTATATACTCCTTGTAGAGATTGTGGTGTGCGAAATAGGTCTAAATATAATGCATGCGATGATCATGTAGGCAAATATAAAAGTAGAGAGAATTATCGCAGAAAAAAGCAGGATGAATTACATGCAATGATTGATGTACTTAAGAATCGTATACTGGACTTGCCAGGTTTTGGGTACGACCTATAGTCTAGGTTTATTACTTTTTCATCCATGGATAAGGCAGTCATATCTCCTGAGATCTATAAATGAAGGGGCGGGTAATTAATTTCGATTTGAAAAAATATTTTTTATAGTGTATACAACCTAAAAAATTGTTCATAAACTACTTGACCTACTATAACATTAGATCATGTCAGCTATTGTAACTAAAATCGTTGAAAAATACACCCTCGTCCCAAAGATGAGGGACTCTGAACTTAGCCAATATACCTCAAAATTTCTTGAGAACCTTACCGATGATAGAAAGCGGAATCAAGCTTGACGACGTCTTCGGGATGGCTTTAAATTTAGCAGTAATCAGGTGAGCATATTGATACCCAACCAGAGAAGTGGGAAAATTAAAACTATAAATATTATCGAAGGTAATTGTAGACCTGAAGGGTCTTTGCTTTGCAATAGAATAGTTATAGCATCGCCCCCAAAAAATCCGGAAGAAGAAATTATCAGAGAGATAGCAAAACGAATCTTGCAAAATAGATATGGGTTTAGTGAGGATCAAGTAAATGCCTTATTCTCGATCCAGAAAAATGGAAGTAGCCACAGTGTAACTACCTCAGATAAAAACGTAAATATGTGCCTTGGCACTAGCCCCGCTATTGCGATTTCCAACAAACTCTTGAAAGGGATGGAGGAAGAAACTATTGGAGATATAGCACAACGGATTTTACGGGATAAACTTAGCGTTAGAGATATAAGAGCTGAAGCTTACGCCTTAGCCCTATCAGCAAAAAATGCCAATGCTGGTTCATCACGTCTTTCCTGTCTCAGAAGAGAATTAAGAAACCTTGGTGCTTTACCCGCAATAGTCGAGGCCACGAAATTTCCAGATATTACAGAAGATGCTAACAAAATCCAGAGGGATAATCAGAAAAAGGCTGAAGCTAATCGTATTGACTATCCGGATCATTTTACATTGGAGTCGGTTAAGGAAAGATTAGATGAGTATGATATTAAAACTTTACCCGATTGTCAAGCTCTCGCTGATGTTATAATAATGCTCTGTATTCGTCCCTCTGAGCTTACATCTTTACGTATTACAGATGCTGGCGTGATAGGCTATGCGAAGAATAGGGGACAACTAGATATTCCTCGAAAATTTAGATCTATGGAAAAGAATCAAGAAAGAGCTAAGGAATTGCTTACATGGATTCAGAATGCTATATCTTCTGGTCGAATGGGTAATCCAGGTAAGCCAGGAGTTAAATGGTTCAATAGATTCTTAAAAGACTATGGTTTAATTCCTAAATACTTACGTAAATTGGGAGCAGTTTATGGTGCAGTAGTACATGCTAAAAATCCAGCACATTTTATGACAATAGCTGGAGAATGTCTACGTCACAGCCCAGATAACCACACTTCTCCTGTACAAAATTACGTTGTTGTAAATTACAGAAAAAGAAATACCCCTCCTGAACAAGCAAGACCATTTCGGATCTATGATGAGAATTAATAACAGATTAGTAAAGAAACCTCTGAATGAAATAGTAGAGCACCTGAATGGGGTCACATCTATACCTAAAGATATTCAGAATTTTCGATTTGGATGTGTGTAACAAGGGGATGATTCAGTGATAGAATATTTTGTAAAAATAAATAAATGCAATAAATCATTCGAATATAAAGAAGAGCAACTGAAATATCAATTCTTACGTGAATTAACACCTGACAATCAGTTGGAAGTCAGAAGATGTGGATTGGAACTTTCATTAGACGAGCTAGTAGAGAAACTGAGTAAAATTGAGAATATCAGGAAAATCCATAGTATATGCACCTAAATTAATTATCCAAACATTAGTTGTTTTTTCCATTAAAGATATACATATAATATATATTCTTGAAAATGGCACAACTATTGCGGAGCAGGCCGTTAGACAGTTCTTCGAATCATGACCCAAAGGGTTTAAATATTTTTGATCTACCAGAATTGTTAGAACAGATCTTATATTTTTTAGAAATCGATCGATCCCTTTATCCTGCTTTATTTGTCAACCATCTTTGGTATCACTGCAGTGCTCCTATTCTATGGCATCGCATTGAATTTTTCAACGAAGATTATCAGAAGAGCTGGCGTGCCCTAAACATGTCCCGGGTTCTTACTTGGCGATTGATAAACTTTAAAAGAGTTATGCGTAGAAAAATAAAGCCACTCTATTGTTCAAAGATGGCATATCTCAGATTAGAAGGTTTAAAAATCTCAGATGCGTTAATCAGCGCAATTTTGTATTCATGCCCAAATATACGCTTTCTTATTCTTGATAAAAGTAAGGGTTTCTCTAACATACCAATTATAGAAATTGCAAGATATTGCCCAAAGCTATTACATCTGAGTCTTAATTCATGTATATGCCTCACTAATCGGTGTATCACTGAAATTACTCGCTCGTGCCCAAAACTTAGACATATTGAACTTGGTGATTGTTCGATTGGTAATAAAGCTGTCGAGGAGATAGCCCACAACTGTACTAATTTGAAATATCTTAGTTTGAAGGGATGTAAAGGGATTAGCAAAGAAGTAATGAAAAAACTCGATCCAAAAATTAAAATCGAACATCCTGATTTTTCAGATAATGAATGGTCTAATTCTGATCCACCTATTCTAATCCTTAGAGGTCCATCATTAGATAGAACAGATTTTATTCCTGTATTCAGTAATTATGTCGAAGCATCATCAAATTCAATTAATCTAGAACGAGATAATATATTAAATAGTCTTGCTCGGGTCATTGATCAAGGATTATATTGTTCGTGGCAAGGTCTTTAGAAAGATCGACCGTTTTGATTCTGGAACTTATTATGCTGAGGGTGACACTTCTGATTCCGATACCAATCCTGATACTAATACTGAACCCGAACCTAAATCTCAGCCTAAGAATTATAATCCTTTTGATGTCCAAATCACAGAAATAGATTCTATGTTAGCAGAAATGCGAAGTTAGATTATTAGTATTGGTTCCAGTGGAATCTCTTCTCAAGATGGGATAGAACTTGCCTTAAAAGTTCATCTGATGGGGTGCTTGCCCCAGAATTTGTTTGCAAATTATAATGCACACATGTTTTTCATCCATATATATACTGGATAAATGTTTGATTTTTTACCAAGAAATCATGCTTTGCATCATATCCATACCAAGTCATTCTACGCTTTCACAGTTACTATTTGGATTGAATTCTGACAGGCCCCCCAACATTTGAGATGATAAGTTTCTGTATTGACATAATCACCACTACCGCATTGTCCATTTATATTATTCCTTATATTATCTTTTTCATGGTCTTTATTGCATATAGGACAGGGCACTGAACTATTAAAATTTGAAATATCTTAGTTTGAAGGGATGTAAAAGGGATTACTGAAGAAGTAATGAAAAAACTTAATCCTAAAATTAAAATTGAACATCCTGATTTTTCAGATAATGAATGATCCAATTCTGATCTACCTCTACATATTCCAATCTTTACCGGTGGACGAAATGAGATAGTTATAACCAGGTCCTTTAGAGACCACTCTTTGAGTCATATATCAGATGAAACAGATTTTATTTCTGCAATTAGTAATTATCTCAGAGAGAATCCTCCAATGAAGGTAATAATTAATTACATTTATAAGCAAAGAATGGGAAATTAAGCATTTGCCAGCCTCCGGCTAATTATTAGTTATTTTTTCGGTTGAATATATATATCACATAATATAACTTACCATGAAAGTAAAGATAGTTAAAGCTAAAGTAGGGGAACAAAAAGTTAATTGTCACCTCAAACCAGGATTTCTTGGTCCATCTATGTATATTAATTGCAGAAAAGCTAAATTACAATTAAATTAAAATCATGTGTGCTTGTTGCAGGGTAAATCATCCGAGATCGTCCATAGAGAATAAATTAATCCCATTCATGACAAATATTGCCCCAAAATTACTGATTTATTGATTGTAGTGTTTTGCATCTTTAAAAGATTGATCCATTGAAACTACTTACATTATAAAACATGTGTTATTAGAATGAGTGGTTTAACTTACTATTACAAAATAAATATTGGATATAATCCGTACGTAGTATTATGGTCATTGCTAACCTTAAAGCCCTTGCATATAATATCTTGAAAGAATTCAAAGATCCCATTGTCAGTGGTAAGGATTTATCAGAGTTGAACTGTTCAGAATGTGACAAGAAAATTATTTCGTCTCCTCATATCAAATATTTCACAACATTGAAATGTGGACATACATTTCATAGACTTTGTCTCAAAAAAAAGATTTTACTTGCTTATCCGAATGTATGTCCTTATCCCAATTGCAATGAAAAACTTGACCTAATAGAATTTCCTAGGTGTGATTCTGAGTCAAGTGGAATGTCCTCAATAGCTGGCAATCTCTTACCATCCAAGCATGTTGGGGATCCTACATCTGCTGATAAGCCCACCAGTAAAAAAGCCAAGAAGCAGAGTAAGAAGGAAGAATCTCCTACATTGAAAAAGCTTATTGAAGAATTGACAACTACTGCACCTGAAAATTTCGAGAAAATAATAGAAGTTGGTGAAAATACCAATAATTTTTTATACCATTATAGCAAAATTACACATGCCGAATCTAAAAGTGAAATAGCAAATGGAGAAGTTATTGAATGTTACTTCAATTTTGGTGCAGTTTTAAAAAAATGACTTGATTATTACAAAAATTTGAATCATGGGAAACATGCGTGTTTGGCTCTTGTTAATGATGAACTTTGAAAACAACTCCCTGATGATATTACCAATGATGCATTAAAAAAAAAGAAAGGAAAGAGCAGGAAAAATATATGACCTATTCGTTAGTATTGGTAAAGAAAAAATAAGAGGTATAAAAACGTTTTCTGCCTCAACAATTTCAAACTTAAGTCAAGATAATATAGATTATGTAATTGTTAAAATTTTAGCTTGAAAAGCTGTGGCATAGCCACTAAAAAAAGATGATAATTTTCATAAAGATGTACACTTATCTTAATAATAAACCATATTATTTTATCAAAATCAAGCTATTTCTTTCTGTAAATGATTCCTTACTGCACAAGTGACATGCATGCAGTGTATAAATTTCGTCGTGTAACAATATATCCAAATTTAGATGCGCACATTTTTGAAGGACATAATAATAATTATAGGATGGTGGAGTTTTGTTTTATCACATTTGTCACTTTGTGACGATCTCAAAATTATACTGTGCAACGAAATAATTTTAAAATAAAATTCATATGCAAAGTCACGTTCTCAATAAACAAATTTTTTTTCGTGATATAATTTTTAAATAAACTTTGCAACTAGTTATTAAATCAAGAGAGGAGCATGGTTAATTACAATCTAATCAAGATAACGTCAATATCCAAAAAGATTTACTAGAAGCGACTTAACTCACATAGTAGTTTTTACCTTTTC
>CAUDNR010004253.1:6760-36288 GCA_958430865.1 Entrophospora sp. SA101 | reverse complement strand
TTTATTTAATTATTATTAAGTATGTTTTTGCGCAATTTTTGTTTAAAAATGCGCCCGACTTTTGTCTAGTGAGTGTACATGACTGTATTGCAGAGTCACCAAATCTTGCACAATAATGTTCAAACTAAACTAAAATCACCATATACAACTACAATACTTGAGGCGCCCCTATAAGCAATATAGTAAAATTAATAAAGGGGACCCTAACTAACAATTAAATGTTGGCCAAACCATTAATCATCAGAAAGGGTTATGAATCAATCAATCATGCCAGATTATTAATTAATGAAAGTGTTATTTTTATTACAAAAGTGTTATTATTGAAAAATCAATTTTTTTCACTGAAGGAGATTTCAGGCATACTTCTTGAAGTATTACAAATAACATAACTTTTTGTCCGATAAAATAAGATAAAGTAGAATTACTAATTGACAATTACTAATGTTAAATGTCAAAAATGCATCATTGATTGATGTCATGATGTCATAATTATATGATACCTGACGAAATGGTTTTGTCATAATTAATTAAAAATAATAAATTTATATTCATTGAAATGTCAAGTGTTGATGATAATTTGTCTTTCTTGAAAATATTATTAAACAGAAAATATGGCAATGTGACTTTGGACACCAATTCCATTCAATTCATTAACAGCATAGAAGACTTTGATTAACTTTCTTTGAAGTCAATACAGCTTTAACAGGGTAGGTTTCTGTATTATTTTTGCAGAAAAATCAATTAATCAGCCAAATAAACCCTGAACTAGAGATAAATCTGATTTTCCTTTTATTTATCAGATCAACTCACTTATTTCACTTATCAAAAACCATGCTTATTGATCCAGAATTAAAAGGGCACAACAATCATGATTGTTATATTTGTAGTCCTACTCTAAACCTAGAAACATTATCATCAAATCCATCCATCATCTTTAAATACTGTTAGTTCTCAAACCCATAATAAAAAATAAATAATTTATGAGGAGGAAGTAAAAAAGGAATATTACTTGAAAGTATTTCTTTAAATGAAACCAATCAGAAGTTCAAGGTGCTCAAAATCTTAATGATGAATATAAATCATTACAGCAAGACTACTTTTTAATCAATGCTTAGAATACAAAAACACAATAACTCAAACATTAATAAACATTTGGATGAAATTGATAGGTATTTAGAAGACAATAAAATATAAATGTAATCAAATGGTGAAATGCTGCAGAAATCACAGAATGTGTATTTAAAAACTAAAACGGAAATACTTTCCCTTAGTGTTAATAAAAATTACTATTACCCGTAATTGCAAAATAAAAAAAATAAAAAAATGTTGTTTATAAAAAACCCAACAAAAAAAAAACAATTATTTGAAATAAATGATATAAGATACGATGTAATGAACTAAAAGTATTGATGAAATGGAAAAAATGATGATGATGATGATGATTTGCTGAATGAAGAAGAAATAATTTCTATGTTGAATTTTAATGAATAGACATCTCCTATTTCAAGTCAAGATGCTTTATTGGCTATTGAAAAAGTAAACTTGTTTGTTGAAGAACAGTTTAAGGAATTTACAAATGAGGAATTGAAACTGTCAAAGAAAATTAAATAACAAATAAAATTTTTTTATTCCACACGACTTAATGTAGTACAATTTTTTATACCAGATTAAGATTCTCTCTATAACGGATAAATTTCCTGGTCCCAATGATCCGTTATAGACAGTGTGGATTGGAATTTGGGATGTCTGTGGGATTTGTACCATTTTTGACATTGGGTTTTGGGTATTGGATTTGGAAATTTGGGACTGGGACTTAAAATTATGTATTTTTTTGCAAAAAACATCCGCAAATTTGCGCAGCATCATGAAAATATCCAATTTTATTGGTGGGTTGGGTGCGTGTTACCTTATTTAGAAATTGATTTGGCGATTTGCGGATGTTTTTTGCGGATTATTTGGGACTTGGCCTTTTTGAGTTTGGGCCAGCAAGTATATTTCTAATACAGTTTCTTATTCGAATCATTGTTATTATTATTATTATTATTATTATTATTATTATTATTATTATTATTATTATTATTATTATTATTATTTATTATTATTATTATTATTATTATTATTATTATTATTATTATTATTATTATTATTATTATTATTATTATTATTTCATTTTATTCGAATTATATCTTTTATTCGTTTTATTCGTTTAAAAAATAAAAAATATCAATTCACAACTTGATGTAACAAATTCTATATTGCTGTTGTTGTTATTGTTAATGGATTGTAAAATTACAATAATTGTAATCTATATTACTACTGTTATGGATACCATTACTATTTAAATAAAATGGTCAATTATTTCTGCTACCTTATGTATTATTATACAAGGAAAATAGATTGATAAAATTTTTTTAATTGGATTGGATTAGCAATGTGAATATATTATTTAATAAACTTTCAATTTAATTCGAGTAAAACCTTATTCGAATAGAAATCATACTATTTAAGAAAATTTTTTTGGTCCGATATTTTTTGAAGATTTCCAATAAAATTTTCCCAAACCGGGGTATTCCCCGATATTTTTTGATCACACATTCCGCACCCTGGTGTATACCCAGCCAAGACTTTTTTTCATTAATAATTTGGAACCTAAGCAACAATGAAATAGAGTTTTTTTTTAATAATAAAAAAAGCCTTAGTGGTTTGAAGTTACTATCAAAAATGAGATCAAACAAATTTTCTTTATATTTTCAAATTTGGTTAGAACGCGTAGATCACACTCACTACCATTTATTTATATATCTTCTAGCTGTTGAAATTCAAAAAATTAAAAGAAAAAATGAAATGGAGACGAATCTCAACCCAACTTAAAATAATAATACTCTTTCTTGTAGTAATAATCATCGTAACATACAACATATCATATATCTCTTTTAAACTTAGATCAATAGGTTTGCAAAACTTTATTAGAAAAAGTATTAACGAAATAAATATTTTAACTGTTTTTATATATATTAATATATAGGTCGATTAGTGACAAAAGAGCAAATTTTTAGGTTTAGTTACAATCATGACCAAGCAGTATATAACCAAAAGAAACATCCCTTTACAATAGTAACGGCAGCAAGTTCCAATCATTTTTGTGAAGTACAAAGTTGGCTTTACTATATGAAAGGGACAGTTGACTCGATGCCAGCATCTAAACGACCCAGGATTTTAGTTTACGACATTGGATTGGTGAACTATCAGAAAAAATGGTCAAGAGTCTTACTTGAGAAGGGATATTTAAATGAATTCAGGGAATTTGATTTTGAAAAGTATCCGGGATTTTGGAAAATAGATAACGTGACTAGAGGAGAATATGCATGGAAGGCTGGTATAATATCCGAGGTTATTAAAGATTATCCTGGGCCAATATTTTGGCTCGACTCAGGAACTTATGTAAAGTCGGAATTTTTGAAACGATTTAATCTCATTTTGGATTATTACGATGGTTTCTTTTCACCTAGATCATCTGGTAAAATGTTAAAATGGACACATCCAGGCGTTTTCAAATATTTTAATGACGATCCAAAAAAATATTCAGATTTTGTAAATTGTAATGGGGCAGCAATAGCATTAGATTCGAATAGAGTAGAAAATTTAATAAATAATTGGGTAGAATGTGCTCTAGTAAAAGAATGTATTGCTCCAAAAGGCAGTAATAGAGAAAACCATCGACAAGATCAAGCAATATTAACATATTTTGTAGCAAGAGAGAAACGGCACTGTGTAAACAGATTGGGAGTTTTTGGATTGAGGACTCACATGGATAGAGAATGTGCGAAAAATATTTATTTCTATGAAAAATTAAATAACATTACCTGGTCTCCAACTAAAGAGGATTTGAAAGAGATTGAGGATTTGAAAGAGATATTCATTGATCATTATATATATGATATTTGGAATCCTGGAGCTGAAGAACAAACACTGGAAAGAATTCGTAATAATGAAACATTCTAAGCATTAAGAAGATTTATTAAAAAATATGTTTTTTATTTTATTGGGAAAATACACATGTACATTAATAAATATAATTCTAAATTCAACATATCAAATTATTAATGGCCAGTTTTTCTCTTTCTTGTTTTTTTTTTCTCATTATTAATCAGACTATTCTGATCAAGATGAAAGAAAGAATTAAATTTCCTGAAAAACCAATTTCTCGATGTAACGTTATTGGACCTTTCCTATGCATAGAGATCGGCACCACCTAAAAATTCTTTAATCAGTAAATACCCGATTATTATTATCTGCTGATTATCCACCAATTATCCGTATTCCATTAAAAATTGAGGTTGGCACCCGTTCCACCAATTTTAATGGTTAATTATCAATATTGGTGTTACAAGTTGGAATATTTACTTTTTCCTTTTGAGTGGGACTTATGACTAGAGTTTCTATTCGTAATATAATCCTTATTCGAATTATTCGTTTTATTCATTCATTTTATTCGTAATACAACTCAATCTTAACTCGAATTTATCCCATTTATTCGAATTATTCGTTTGATCCATTTTATTCGAATAAACATTCAGTGCAATTCGAATACTCAAATTCATAACGAATAAAAACAAAATTTTTATTCGAATAGAAACTCTACAATGACTATTTGCTAGCATAAAAAAATTTAAATTATTATTATTATTATCATTTCAAGGGAAAAGCCAATTACTACAACTATTATTATTAATTGACTAAATAAAAAACGTCAATTACTAGTATTATTACTATCACTACAAGGACTGACTACAAAGGGAAAAATAGAACTGACAGAAAAAATTATTAATTGGATAATGATAGTGCATATACTATAATCGTATTAGTATGATTAATTGCCGATTATCCACCATTGAATATTTTCAATGACTAAATAAATAATCAATGAATTTTTTTGGTGGATAAGGAGACCATTAATACTAATTAACGCAATATATTACTTTTTTCGAAATTATTTTAAAAGTCGGGAATTGATTTTGCACTTTGTAATATTAATATATATGTGTGTATGTGTATTATATATATTATTATTATTTAAGTGCGAAATAGATCACCAGCATCGCTCGATTAAACCAAATAATATTCACACTTTTCAAGTTGAAGCGAAAACTGAGGGTGGAGATTGGGGGTGGAGATATTTGGTTGGGTCCATCCGCTGCTTCCAAAAAAGCTGACTGTTGTAAAATTAGAAAACCCGGGAAGGGAAAATTAGTTTTAAGCCAAAACAATATCTTTAGTATAACTTATGGAACTATACGTTAAACAAACAAGACGGTAAATTGGGAGGTGATTGGATCGTAATAATAAATTATTATTATTAGCTAGTTTTTATTAGCATCACAAACAGACAAATGCCACAATTGTAATATTAGCCAATATTTCAAATAACCATACTAACGCCATTTTTTATTAGTTGATTTTTGGGAGAGCAATATAAACAATAGATTGCGATGATCGGGTATTTTTATTAACGAATATTTTTGGGCATGATTTGATTATCTTCAAGAAAACTTATTCTCAAAGTACATTGAATTCGAGTTGTTTATATACATGTTTTATAATTAGAGGTCTACTTTGACGATGTTATCGACTAAGTCTATTATTATTGTGCTTCAGTCGACTTTATCGACCCTAGTAATACGTAAGTAACCGGTATATTTCTAAGTAATGCACAAAATGATAACGCTATCGCGTAACAATATTAATATTAAGAATAGGGACGAGCAGATAAGTACTATACGTATCCCTTAAACGGTTAATCAGCTATTGATAGCCGATAAAATTTTTCTGATGTAAAAAATTTTTTCTGGGGGCATCACTTTCTAATATGAAAATGATCTTTGAGATTCAGCCGATTAATCTATAAATAAAAATCCGGTTGTTGTCCTTGTAGTTTTTGTAAAATCTTCTTTAAAAGTTAGTCGATTGACTGTTTTTGCTTTGCAGATCGTTAAATTGACCAACATATATATAGTAGATAAATTCCTGTTTAGGTTATTACCAAATGATGTTACACGTAAAAATTAAATACGGTATATATTTTAAACTTACCATGACTTGCCAAAGTGCAATTTTGGCAACATTTTAAACATATTGATAATGTTAATGTTATAAGTAATTACGTTTTGAATGTCTATATTGCAAAAATATCAATGTACTGGTTCAGTATTTATATGTGAAAACCATTTACGCCTTTGTCAAATGCTACAATTCAAACTAAAAGAAATTATTTTTGGAGAACATTTAGATGCTTCAAATACTAGTAAACAGATAAACTACCACGTAATTGAGAAATTTATGAAAATTCCATCGAAGAAGCTGATGAAATACATGAAAATTTTATTAAAGAATCAAATAAAAGTGAAAAAAGTTTTGATTTTTATGATATTTAATTCATTCAATATAATTAATAATTCATTCAGTATAATTAATAATTCATTAAATATATAAATCAAATCTTTAATACAAAAAGATAAAAAGTGCAAGTTGAATAAATTAAATAAAGATTTAATGTTCGTGTTTATTGTAATGGCCAAATAATTTATTTTCAGTTTTGTATTTTACATTTTGCAAATCATCCAATCAAATTTCAACACTATTACAGTCAAACTTTGTTATAACGAATTTCAAACTAGTACACATTTAGAAAGTATCTTAAAGAAATATCCAATCAAATACAATATTTCTGAAGATACTTTCTAAATTTGTACTAGTTTAAAATTCTTTGACGCACATTTGCCCATCTCTAATTAAGAAAGATCAACATTCTCCATTATCGAGCTCCGTCGAGGTGTTAGAACAGTTTCTCCGGATAATCGTCGTAGAGCTGCTATTTTTTGAAATTCGTCTCTTGGATCATTTTTGATATCGCAGTCATAGTTAGCTAATGAACGTGAAACAAACAAAGTTATTCTGGTCCTTTGCCCAGATAAATTTCCGATTATATCCTTCTAAGAAATAGCTTGCTCTTGCATCGCTTCTTCCATTATAAATTCTGATGGTAAGTAGTAGGAGGTATTAATGCGGAACTCTACTGGAAATGTAGCTTCTTATCCATATGTTAGATAGAATGGCTCACGCACGTCTTGTATTTTTTTCCATATAATTGGGAATAAACATTAAGAGATCAAATTTACACGTATCAGTCAGTTTATACTGCAAATTTTAGAGAACAAAGTTGAGATATCTTTTATTTATATACAAACACTCTAAAAAAATCCATATTGTTTTATAGAAAATAAAATAAAATGTATATAAATATACTTATTTATTTTTTTGTAATAATAATTCTTATACTACAAAAATCAAAAGTCATTATTGTCGTATTTAGTATATCTATATATTTACCATCATAAAAATTCAAAATAATAAATTGTTTTTGCGCGTCAAAAAAAATAAAAAAAAAAAAAATAAAATAAAGGGAGAGAAATATAAACTAATCTTAATAATTGAATTATGAATCAAAGGATGGAAATTTAGACCAAGGAAAGAGAAGATGGCAATTTGAACTTTACGGAAAGGTTTTTTATTTTTGCAATAGATCAAACAAATAATATGATGATGTTATGGTGTTGTATGAGGATGAAGGTATGGTAAGTAATAGTAATTAATACTAACACAATACTTTTCTAAAGAAAATAAAACTAAAGATAAACTAAAAAAAAAAAAAAAAATAAAAATAAATCTATATCTATATTTGTTTTGTATATATATATTTTTTTTGTGTATTTTTTTGCATGTTTTTATTTAAAAGCCTAATCAATAATGCTGTATAATATAATAATAATAATTGTTATTGATATTTCTTCCTATTAAAGTCTTTTCATGCTTCTTTTTTTATCAGCTTGCTTCTTATCTAATTTCTTATCACTAGAGGCAACACGTTTCTTTGGTGTTACACTTGTGTGATTTAAATTATCGGATGAGATGGAAGCCGTAGGATTCTTTTTTATGTTTGGATGAGATTTTTTTGATTCGTTGATTGATTGAGACGGAGCAAGTGGCGTTGTGATCATCATCGGATTATTGTTGTTATTGTTATTGGTATTATTGTTAGTATTTGGTGCAGACGTTTTAGTTTGTGCAATATTCGTAGAAGTAGTTGGTATGGTAGTAGATGGTGGTAATGGCGGTGACGACGACGACGATGATGATGATGGCGAGATGAATTTCTTTGAAGATGAAGAAGAACAATTTGGTGTGTGTATTGTTGATGTAGGTGATGATGATGTGGTGGAAGTTATCATAGTACTGCTGATAGTTGTGGCGGTGATGGCGTTATTATTATTGTTGTTGTTGTTATTATTATTATTATTGTTACTACTACTACTAGTATTGTTTGATGCAGTATTATTACTATTATTACTGTCGTTATTATGACTATTGCTGTTATGATTATTATTTGTAAAAAATTCCGATATTTTGTTTTGTGCATGAATTTTTGTCATCATGTTAGCATGTTTAGCATATTCTTCGTATTCTTCTAAAAGTAATTTGCCAGCTTCTTCGTTAAGCGCAGATTCCGGATTAGGAAAAATCAAGAGACATTTTACAGTCTTCAAATATGTACGTATGCGCGTAAGAAGCGTGTGGAATAATGAATGTTAATACATTTATATACGTTATATGTATCTAATAATAATTATTTATTACCAGTAAAATCCTCTCAATCCCAAAATCTTTGTTCCAATCTTTTTTTAGTGTATTTACACAAACTTCACCAGATTTTGAAACATTTGGATGAAAGATTTTGGTTATGAAATGGCCTGTTGTTGATTTGATGTTCATAGCGATAATAATAATAATAATAATGGTTAGTAAATCATTATTTTTGTATTTATTGATTGATTAATTAATTGATTGATTGGTTACATTTTGGAGGTACTGATGGAAAATCGGTGCCTAATACCACTTTAATCTTAAACATTCCTTCTTCGTAAGGTGTTCCCTCTACATATTTTCAAAAGAAAATAGAAAAGATCAATATCATTCATTACCATCATTTTACAAAGAGAAAAAAAAGGTCATTTGAAGCTATCTGTAGTTAAACTAGTCGGTTAACTAACCAGGCCCTAATATCCAAGCTTGAATATCACAAACATCCAGCTCATTAATGATAACTCTAATTCCTTCTGGAGGCTGTGCGACAAGAACGTTCAACTCCTTGGATATTCTTTTGATGATAACTGGTGAAATGTTTTCAATAGCTGACTATAATAAAGGAGAGATGCATAGAGAAATACACGTGCATATATACATTGACAAATACGATATGATATGTTTTAAATAATCAGAATATATTTAAAAGAAACAAAGAGCCAAAACAAAACGTGTTACCATTTTAAAAAATACCAAAGAAATTAGTTAATATTTCCAAAAATTTTTTCAAAAAAAGAATAAATAGATATATGGAAATGTAAATTACCATGTTTCTAAGCGACTATTTATTTAAATTTACAATAAATATTTCTATTTTGATTTTTTTTGGTTTTTTTGTTTTGAATGTAAAAATAATTTTAAAACAAAAATTTTTATATAAATATTCACGTTGTTACACCAAATTTGCCAAATTACATTATTATTACGTATTTTATTTTCCCATAAAAATAATCTTAACTCTTATTATTGCCTTTTTTATTTAAATATTCTATTGCTTTTTTTATTATTATTAAAAATATTAACAAAAAATTGTATATAGGAAACGTTAAAAATTTTTTAAGATAATGATTCCTTTTATAATAGACAACGATCTACGAAGCTCATAAAATAGACGGTATTTGGCTTATTTATAATTATTAAACTTAAATTTAACATTTTCACATGTTAATCTTCTTGAAGCATTTCCCTTTGAGGGTCTCTTGGTGTTACAAAAATCAATAACAAACGAAATGGATTGATTATATGAAAGCGCAAACCTTAGCAAAATATAGAATCAACTATTTTCATAATTATCTAAAAAAGTTCATTTTTAAATTTGGACCTTAAATCGAAGAAAATAAGGATTCTTTCATACGGTAATAATAATAAATAAATTAATTCGTTCGGTTTCATCCGAAATTTTTTCATTTTAATTTCCTCAATGTGTATATATATAAATAAATAACCACATTTATCATTCGCGTTTTACTTTTGGAGTTGTGATCATTCCGTTCTATAATAAAAACAGTTTTTCAATAATATAGTTTTTAACTAGCATTTATCCATAATTCATTTCAATTAACGAACTTTTTGGAAATATAGTTACATTTGCATTTACCGTTTTGGCAGTTTCGACTACCAATTTTTCATAATGACTAATTAATTGTTAAAAGGGGTAAGAGTAATACCATTGATAATGAGAAACTTGCTTCAATTACTGCAAGAAGTGATGGAGCATTAATTAGAAGAGACATCATCCCCTTGATGTGATGTACAAGTTTGCCACCAGACTTGTACATATTAAAGTTGTGACAAAAATTAATCCGATTTACTAATGGGCTTCATCGAATCCACCTTTAGCCAAATATCTAATATCTTTGAAATCGTTCAATGGAGTCGTCCATTCAATAAAAACATTCTCGTTTGAATCTTTTTTACATTCGTGCGACGTCTTTATTTCCACGATCTGTTGCTAACCTCTCGATTTTTTTGTTGCAAACAATACAATTTATTCAAATTGATATCCGTCTTTATGAACAAAAGATTATCATAGTAATTTTTTTTTCTTTTGTATGATTAATATGGATAGATTGATATGTATAAATTGATTCGATCGATAATGGTTTTGATTCGTCTAACAAACCAGAAATAGAATTTTCTTAAATAGGAAGTATTTATATTATATTGTTTGATTAATTCAAAAAATATTGATCAGCTTTATTTTTTTTTTTTGTCATTCTTTTTCATTCTTTTGCCCTTGTACGTTTATTAATGGCTGAGGAATTTTTATCACCCTCCTTAACCTTTACCAATACTGCTAATTATAGTAATAACAATAATAAAAATGAAAACTATCACGACAAAAAGTATGACTGTGTTAATAACAATAGTGAAATTTACCATGAAAAACAAAGATTTTGGCTTTGTGGAAAGGTAATTTAGGAATAAGGTTTAATTAATGTATACATCAATTAAACAATTAATTAACTATTACCATTACTGTTTATCTGTTATAAGCATACTTTAAACAATCTTGTAAGTTAATTTTAAAATCTTTATTTTTTTTTATTTTTTTACTAAATAAATAAATAAATAATAAATAAATTTTTTGCATTTTTAAAAAAAGTTTCAATGTCAACTATTTACAAGATCAAAACTTGATGAAATTGCAATAAAACTTGCACAGGATTCAATAAATTCGGGAGTTAATGGCAGTTCCAATAGTTATATTGAGTATGTAAAAAATATTTATAATTCATATTTTAATCAGCATAAAAGTATTTTGTAAGTAATAAATAAATATATATATTATTAATTTATTATATAATTGATTTAACATCACAAATGTTGATTTATTTATTTATATCTTTCAAGTGGATTAGGTAATTATGATGTTAACGTGTTGCAAGCAGCTTTAGAAGAACATGGTTTAGAAACTCAATGGTTTGATTCTAGAAAAGGTACAAAGAAAAAGAAGGCATTATAAGAGATTAATAATTATATAAAGGATAAATAATCATTAATTGATTTATTAATGTGTTAAAAGATATTCGTACAGTAATACAATTTAATGACAAAACACTATTTGGATTGATATTAAATGTTATGCAAACTAAATTTTATTTTTGGAAATCCAATCACTGGTTTGCAATTAAACCAATGTTTGATAACATTAATAATAATAATAAAGAAGATGGGGATGGGGATGGGGATGAAGATGATGTTAGTGATGGGGAAGAATATGCCACCAACAAATTATTATTAGAGGATGCTACAGTTTGGAATTTAGATTCAAAATTATCAAAACCTCATAAATTTTTAAATTCAGAAGAGGTAAGTAAAGGTCATCTTTGATTAATCAATTAATTATGTTTAATCGATTAATTGTTATTATTTATTTAAGGCTTATAGATTTCTTGAAATAAATGTTTATCATAAAAATTCCCAACTTATCATTGTAAAATCAAAGTTAAAAGGCTAACGATTTATTTTATTAATAGCTATTTTAATTATAAGTTTGCTATATTATATATATTTGTATTATATTATATTATATTGTGCAACCCATGTATGTCAATACAGTAAAATTATTATTTCTTCAATTAAATTCTTCTTGCCTCTGCTTGCATCACCACCAATACCACCTTCTTTACCGCCTGTAAGAACTTTACTAGTTTTAGAAAGGATGTGTTGAGTATCAAAAGACAACGATGTTGTATTATCTTCTCCAATTAAATCAAAAGTATGTAATATATACCTAATAATCGAGTAAATACTCCAGCAAAAAACTATGAAAAAAGCAGTAACACGTGATGCAAAAATCATTATGATCATTACAGGAACAAAGAAAAATGATCCAACACCAATGAAAAATCCTTTGGCCAAAAAGATTCTGGTACCAATGATCAACACAACAATACTTGTTGTAACAAAAAGAAATGTCAATAGGATTGTTAAAGGTATGGCATTTAACGCTATCACTCCATAAGTAAACCAACTTAAAGGAGGAAAATTTTCCCAAAAGAAGGATGTTGCTTTTTGCACATAATATATAGGATGTGTGTAGCGACTTTTTGCTTTTTTGTGCTGCATGACCAATAACTTGTTTAGTTTCAGAAATCGCTGGTTTTAATTTTTCTATAATTGTAGAAGTGGCATCTTCTGCTGCCCCTGAAATAACTTTTTTCGATGACTATAAGTTTCTGATTCTAGTCGTTTTCATTGTCTCTCGCCGCCTTCTTGTTCTTCTTTTTCTTGTTGCTGTTGCCGTTCTATTTGTTCTAATTGTTCTCAATAATTATCACCATTATCGCCGCCAACTTGAGCCATTTCTATCTAATTGATGATGTTAATTATAATTTTTTTAGATGAAAGAAAAAAAATAAAGAAATCTGTTTTTTATTTTATAATTTAATAATTCATCAATCATTACATAATAGATTAATCACAATAAATTAAAAAAAGCCATATTATATTATAAATAATTAATAAATAAACATAAATATTTTTCTTTTATTAATCATTTTATTAAAATTAACAAACAATTTAATGATTTAAGCAGAAAAAAAATGTCAAAGTAATTAATCGTGATAATCACTGCCATTTTGGCCTGGACACGTTCAAAAATTATCAATTCATCTGGCTTGGATTAAATCCCCAATTCGTTTTGGACGTGTTATTTATTATTTTAATCATTTTTTTTTTTGATATTTCAAAAATAATTTGTAAAATCACGTGCTTACCAGTTTTTTGTGTTCCAATTTTTATATTAAATATATATAATAGACAGAATAATCATTGTGAATCCTGGTACAGTGCAAATCACTTAGTCCCACAACTTTTTATTGGTCGTGTAGATTTTCAAATTCTCCAAAAATGGAAATGCAACACCCAAAAATAAATCGTGTATTTGAAGCCAAGACCTTCCTCTGCAAAATCACGATTTCATCTCATTGGTATGTCATGTTGTTGTGGAGAATTTGAGCTTCAAAGTTGCACAAGTTTACCGAATTTACTATGTTTTAGCCCTGAAATGGCGTGTTACACGCAAAAATAGGCGGATTGAAACAAAATAAAAATAAAAATTTTTTTTTTATATTGCTGATCTTTTATCACGTGAATTTCCCAGACATGAATCAAAAAAGAATTTTACAACAAACAAAAATCATGTGACCATAAAATTTTTATTGCATTTTTGATTGGGAATTTTTCCCAAAATTGGCGGTGTGGCGCAGAAAGTTGTGGGACTAAGTGACTTGCACTATATAACGAATAATTTGGAAGTTTATTATTATTAGTATTCTGAAAAATGTTTTGGGGTTGTGAACCTCCAAGAAACTAGAAAAAAAAAAGATAATAATTGGCCAGTCATTCTAGACATGGGTAATGAATGGCATTTATTATTATTATTAACGGAATTTGGTTTTGTTCGTTTTTAATATTAATATTATTATTATTTTAGTACTATATTACACAACATCCTTAATATATAACGGACATTGTGATTTGGAGACCAATGACAATTTAAATCTCAAAATGACCATTACTATTAGTGTTAAATGCAACTATTTCTTGTTTACATGGATGGTATTCCTAATAAGGGATGCTGTGCATTCAAAGATGAGATTTATAAAAAATCAATGACATAAAAAGATTTGTATTCACGCCAATTATTAAATAATAATAATAATAAAATAAAAACTAATATAAAATGGGTGGTTCACTTTTCTGTTTTCCTTTCATTTTCATTTTTAAATTATAAAAAAAAAAATAAATTCAAAAAATTAGTTGCGAAATAAAAAAAACATGACTTATAATCATCCTAATTATCAACAACAACAAAATCAAAAAGATAATAGTCTACAGTTTCCAAATCTCGATCTCCCACCAATACAAAATTCCGACCAGGTTCTTTTTAATCACGATCAACATCTTTTTCTCCAACAAAACATGGGTCAACAACAACTCCAGCAACAAATTCATGGTCAACAAATTCAACAACAAATATCCCAAAATTATGCTCAGCACATTTATCAACAAAATCCTGCTCATCAACAATTTCAAAGCTGTGGACAATATAATCAAAACAATAATGACAACAATGATAGCATGATGATGATGACAACTCAAATTTTATCACAACAACAACCTATAATTTATAATGATCATCTTTCTTCTTCGAATTGTGAGAGTATTAATAATAATGAAGATGATATTTTAACATTGAGAATTTCTCATCGTATGTTAATGATTAAAGATTGTATTATGATGATAAATCGACAATATGTTGAATTAGAGCAAGATTTTATCAAATTAAGGCGCAGCTATAATTAATAATATATCACTTTTTGATTTATTATCAATTAGTCAACTTTACAGAGACAAACCACATCGAAATAATGTGTTTGGTGTTTAATTGACTCATTTTTATTTATTATCAGTTATAGTTTTATTTGTTTAAAAATAATTATAATTGTGATTATGATTTGGAATTCATCGAGGAAAAAAATAAACAAATTTGCTTTATTTCGCTCTCGATATTTAAATTAATAACCAATATTAATATTAATATTGATCATACATGGATATGGGATCAAAAATCAAATCAAAATCGCACAATTATAATAATAAAATGTAATATATATATAAAATGTTAGTATGTTATTTGATGATTTAATAAAATTTCTTTTTAATTAAATAATGAACAATTCTTATGTCTGTTTATTATAATTCAACCGTTAAAAATATAATATAATAATAATAATAGACTTAGTAACATTACGTCAAAGCAAATATGATAATTATGATAATAATAAATTATAATTTACTAAATTACCACAATGCCTCAAGACCTCAATAGGTAGCGAATCAATTTAATTGTATCGCACTTTTGCTCTCTATACACTTGTATTTGGCCAATAATGTGAATTTGGCTTCATTTCACCTACTGAAACAAAGATTTACAATTAAAGTATGGCGTTTTGTCCATTTAAATTTCTACAATTAAAAAGGTTCCGATAATTATTTAATAGTCATAATTATAATAATAATGATAACAATATTAACAAAAATGTTAAATATAAAAGATATTGCATTATAACAAATAATATTAGATTCGGGTGTCGCGTATGTCTTCGTGACGATTCACTATAATTTCTTATTAAGTGTGGTTATTTTGTTATTCTCAGGGACTAATACTAACGGCCAGCCACATGGAAAGTAATCTGTGTATAAAAAGAATTACGTATGTCGATCTTTTCCATTGCCGCAAATTGCGAATTTTTAACCAGTTTAATGAAATTAGAGATGTTAATCAGTCCTGAACAGTCTGGTTCGGTCCCGGGACTTTAAGTCCCAGAAAGGGTCCAGAAAAAGACCTAGAAAAAGACCTAGAAAAAGTCCCAAACTTTTTTTCAAACAATAAAAATATTTATTACAGTATATACTTTTATTATATATCTTTATTCCTATTTATATATTTTAATATATTTTATATTGAAACAATCTTTGTTTCAATACAACTTTTAAGACATAAACTTGCTCATGCCTTTCCAGGATCCAATTTATTATAAGTTGGACTTAGTGTATATTTAGCCATGCTAAAAGCCGACTCACTTGACACATTAGTTGCTTGTATTGAAAAAAAAAAGCACAAGCCATATATGGGGCATGCTGCAACAAAACCAGACAAAGTGAACATTGTATTACCAAGAATTTCAAGGATCAAAATTAACTATTACTATTACTTACATTACGAATCATTGAATAGCAAGAGTTTAGATAAAAAATAACCTGTCACTTATTTTGCATTTTATAATAATGTATATATTTACTAATGCTAATAAATGCAACATAATATTTTAATAAAGGTTTTTTGTTTATATATATATATATAATATAACATGACATTAGGTTAAGGATTTGAAGAAAGTGGATTCTATTGAAAAGAGTATATAGAGAAGAATAGTGTTTTTATATAGATATATGTGTAGAAGAATAGAAAATATTTACGAAGAAAAGAAAAAGGAAAAAATAGAAAACAAACAATCATGGAAGATGAGGTGGCATTGAAAGTGACACTTTGACATCAATTGTTTTTATGTCCTTCAGCATTATGAACTTCATCAAATCTTGATAGTACTTTAACACTCTCAACTATTATAATTTAAAATATCAAAATTTTAAAAATAATCCTGAATCAAAAACATCTTTACTGTACATGAATAGAAATCAAAAGAACTTACTTTGAACTTTTTTATTGATATTACAACATTTATCATTTGTTTAAAGTCTATTCCTGAGTCTGGAATAACAAAAGAATCAAATTCTTTAACAATAAACAACTTTTCATCAAAAATCATACTTAGGAAGTAAAACTTACGACCTGTTAAAATGATTGAATTAGTCAGTAGTTCTTTGATCAAGACAATTAGAAAATTTTGAATAAACACTAGCCATAAACTAGTATTCCAAATGATTTCAACGTAAGTTTTGATTCATTATAATCATAATGAACATTTTTGTACCATAGTGTTAGCATCATGACTACAATGTAGATATTATGATCGTCAAATACCATGTTTGAATCATATTAATGAATAAGATACATGGGGTGTCTGAAAAGTTTTGACAAAAGCCGTGTAACGTTACGGTCTTCAAGTCAATGAAGCTAAAATTATTTTTAAATAAAAGCCACAGTTTTCATCTTTCAAATAAAAAAAAAATTATTTATTTTGGTTCAATAGTTCCAGAAATATCAAATTTCAAACATTGTCAATAAAAACAAATGGAAAATTCAACACGTGAACACCAACGATACTACATTTTTGTAAGCTGGAAAAATGGAAAACAACCATCCCAAATTCATAAAGAGTTAGAGGTTGCTGAAGGGTCCAAAGCACTATCATTAGCACAATTTATTGATGGATTGAAGCTTTTGAAGAAGGTGAAAATAGTATTGAATATGCTTCTTGATCTGGTCGTCCCCATGAAGCTGTCACACAAGGAACAATTGCTAAAATTGAAGAGCTTATTAATGAAGACCCGCATATGCCTATTAGAAGAATAGAAGAGGAAGTTGGAGTCTCAAAAGAAAGGATTGGACATATTTTACATGATGAACTTGGCCTTCATAAAGTTTGTGCGAAATGGGTTCCACATGTTTTAACAGAAGAAAACAAAAAAAATAGAGTTGAAATTTCTAAGCAACTTCTTGAAATTTTTGAGTGTGGTTTTCAAAATATAGTTACTGGTGATGAAACTTGGATAAATTATTTCACTGTATCTAGCAAAGAATCTAATAAATCATGGGTAAAAATTGGAGAAGACAGGCCGCAAATAACACGAACAGCACGAAACAGTAAGAAACGAATGTTTTGTGTTTTTTTCTCAATTGATGGAATTATAGCAAGAATTGTTGTTCCAAAGGGTCAAAACATAACAGGGAAGTATTATGCCAATCATGTTCTCCCAAAAGTATTTGAAAATTTCAAGCAAATTACAAATAGAAGAACAGTGAAACACTTGTTGCTTCACCATGATAATGCTGCGCCACATAAATCTAAAGTCGTTGATGAATATTTAAGCGAAAATAAGGTTAGAATACTACCCCACCCTCCCTATAGTCCAGATTTAGCACCCTGTGACTTCTTTCTGTTCCCTAAAATCAAAAAAGAACTGGGTGGAAAAAGTTTTGATAGTATAGAAAATCTTGCACATGCTGTTCAGGCAATTACTGATAATGTCACAAGTGATGAATATCAAAACTCTTTCCAGGAATGGCAAAGGCGGCTGAAACTTTGCATAGACGTTAATGGAGAGTACTTTGAAGGAATGTAATAGTTTTTTAAAAAAATCAAAATGTAATTTAGTTAAATAAAAATCGATTCTCAACTTTTCAGACACCCACGTATTTTAAAAAACTGATTTGTTACACGAATCGGATTTTCTATTTTATATATGTAATAATATTTCTTTCCGTGTAAATAATAATGGAAGGAGATGAAGGTGAACAAGTTGCTCCAAATTTTAATAAAGAAGGATGGTATACTGATGCTTTAGGTAAGTAAGTTAATATCAACCATTCTACATATGTATACATTGTTCATTTACACACATGGCAAATTTTTTTATTAAGATTATTGGTCTTCAACACCGGCAACTATTAATGGTATGTTGGGAGGATTTGGAGTAGTTTCACAGTTAGAAACCAATTCATCTATCGAATTTATTAAAGAGTTTATTGAAGGAAGAAAAGGAGCACGTAATGTAATAAAAGTTCCACCATATATAACAAAATCATATGCATTAGATTGTGGTGCAGGGATTGGCAGAGTTACAAAGCATTTTTTGTTAAAAGTATTTGAAAAAGTAGATTTGGTAGAATATACACCAAAGTTTATTAAACAAGCCGAATCACAATATCTGCTTAATGAGAAAAAATCAGGCAAAATAGGTAAATTTATATGTAAAGGATTACAGGAGTTTACACCAGAAACAAAAAAATATGATATGATTTGGTGTCAATGGGTTCTGTCGCATTTAACTGATGAAGATCTAATTCAATTTTTTAAAAGATGTAAAATTGGATTAAAAAATAATAATGGTATTATTGGTATTAAAGAAAATATTAATGCAATTGGTTATTGTTTAGATAAAGATGATAGTAGTGTCACCAGGTAATAATAAATCTGAAAGAGAATGAGAACGAGAATTTGATGGAGAAGATAATGCTAATTGATTGATCTGTTTGCTCAAGTAATAAAAAAAAATTATTTTCTTTTATACATTGTATTTTAGATCTGATAAAATATTTAAAGAAATTTTTGAAAAATCTGGATTAAAATTAATTAAAGAAGCAGTTCAATTTGGAATGCCTGAAGGTTTATTTGAAGTAAAAATGTAAATATCATTTATTTATATTTTTTTTTATCGTAATTGAATTTTATATGATTGGTTATTTATTAAATTTATTATCTAAAGGTATGCCTTGAAACCAGTTAATCATGGTGATGATGATGAATGATGAAACAATTTAGATTTTTAGAGTTTTAGTCTTTAATAAATAAAATTACTTTTTCTTTTGCTTTTCAAACAATAAACTAGAAATAATTTAATAATAGGCTAGGTTTTTAATTTGGTATATAAGTGGGAATTTAATTTTAAATCTTTTAGAATAACGTATAGAATAAATTATTTTTATCATTCAAGTTTACAAAAAATATATATATGCAAAAAATCTTAGATAGAAATAATGAAACTCGTAATTAAAAAAACCATTATCTCTACGGTTTTTTTTTTATGATTAATATTAGATTAAAAGGCCTAGGCCCTTCTTGTTGGTTTATTAGAATGTTTAAAGAATCATCATCAGTAACAACAGCTTGATCTTGAACTTAATTTTTTGGTGAATGGATTCTTGAAATATTAACTGATAAAATATATCTTGATGTGATTAATTATTTATAATTCAAATAAATACCTGCGTCTTCAAGCATTTATTTGAATGTTCTTTTTTTCTTCTTTCTTCAATATCATTGATAATCATCAAAAACTTATTACTTTATTGGTAAAATATTAACAATTATCTGAACAATATAGAGAGGATAATAAGTCAATTATTCTAATCATGATATATATTATTTTAGATGGATTTTTTAAGTCAATAATTTGGAAGCTTGCATAACACCAGCCTCAATTTGTTGTCGCATCTAATTCTGGCCCAAAGAATTAGATAAGATTAAAGGAAACAACATCCCAAATTTAGGCGAAACAGAAAAATTTTAATTAATAAATATAGATCGATGACTCTTATATATGATTTATTGTTAGAACATCTACCAACTTCATACATCAAAATCACTTTTGCCAGATTTCGATAATTACCCTGCCCTACCTCTTCCACCCCTTCCATTTCTTCTCCCCCCTCTTGATCCTCTTCCACCACTTCTTCTATTCGTAGTTGTAACAGCATTGGTAGCTCTATTCGTGGTTGTAATAGCATTGGTAGCAACATTCCTATTAACATTATCCCTCAAATGCGTTTGAACACTCTAAATAATAATTAAGTAATAATTAAAAATCAAGAATAATAATAATCAAGGTAATAATAAAAAATTTTTGATTGATATTTACCCTTATAAGTTTTTGTTGTTCTTGGTTTGATTTAACGAACATTTCTTTATACATTACCAGACTTTCTGTAACAACATTTTCCTTCATATATTCTCCATCACAAACCATTTTAAGTTTAATTTCCATCTATATATATATAAATAATATGTTAAATAAATATGCAAATATATATCTGAACAACATATATATCTTTATAATAAAAAATAATTTACTTGTCGTCTTAAATATGGTTTTGAAAGTGACATCTCGAAACCAATAGAATCATATCCTTCTACTAATGCTATACCTAAAGGTTGTGGAATTATATATGTTTTATTACCTCTATTTTCTTTTGTAATATAATTTCGCTCTAATATTTTAGCAATATGCTCATGTATAGTTGCATCAGTTCCTGTCAGAAATTTAATATATATTAATAATAAAAACATATCCTTATCAAGTCTATCATATTTTATCAACCCTACTGAATATTACCGATTCCATTTTGATCCATTATGCTAATTAATTCTGTTTCTGTCAAATATTCTGGACTGGTGGTTTGTCCATCTTTCATTTCACAACTTGTTGGAATAATTTGTTCTCCTTGTTGAAAATCTGGTAAAAATGTCCCAGTCCATTGATCAAATGGATAAACATCCAAATAATTCGTTTCTAATATCACCAATCCTTTTGCAGCAAACTTTTCCTCGTGTACTTGAATTTTCACTGCTGTCTCATGCCCAATAGCATCATCCGAACAACAAGCCAGAAATCTTCTAACTATAAAATCGTACACTTGTTTCTGTTCTCGTGTTAAATTTGATACATAGGCTGTTGGATGAATTGGGGGATGTGCTTTATCATTTTGATTACCTCTTCTAGGTGGTTTAAATTTATCTTCCAAAAGGCTTTAATAATCAATTAATAATTTATTATTTTTGTTATTTCATATTAGATATTATATTATTTTCACTATACCCTCTTGCAAAATCTCCCCAGTCATTTGAATCTACTTGTTTCTCAATCAAATGCCTTAAATCAAAGTTATTATCAAATTGATTGGTTTCGGTTCTAGGATAACTTATATAGCCTTTATTATACAAATCTTCTGCAACCTGTTATATATAATTTATAAATTCTTTATAATGACGATAATAATAATAATAAATTGATAGTTATAATAGTAGATGATGAAACTTAACTTACTGCCATTATTCTATCTGACGACATTCTTAAAGCTCTTGTAGCAACCTTTTGAAGTTCAATAGTAGTTAATGGATATGGTTTCCTATCAGTTAAGTGTTCCATCATTACTAAACACGCCCACAAAAATTATTATTGATTAAATTTTTCCAACATCGATAACAATTATATTACAATTACCATTTCTTTGTTTCTTTAGAAATAACTTCAACAACTGTTGCCATAGGATTTAATGCACATTGTTCATAAATTACGAAACATATCTCTTTATCAAATAAATGATTCCTTTCCCAGTGAAATTCTACCAAGATTTCTTCTTTTTCCAAAGCCACTTGTATTTTCCAAAATTCTTCTGGAATAAAATTTCCAACTTTATGATGTTGATCCACCACAAATCCTAATGTTGGAAATTGACATGACCCTAGACAAAAATTGTAATAATATATATCATAAATTATTACGTCCAAATCACTCCCCACTCTCCGTAAATTTTACTATCAAAATGATTGCATGAGAGAGGGTGTGGTATACACTAACGAATCACGCAAAGAAATTATATCACATAATTATTACATTAATCAACAAATATGGAAGGGGCATTATTACGTCCAGTCACCCTAACGTAATCATTTTACTAGTAAAAAATGACCTTTACATCTCTATATAATCCAAGACATTCATTCATTTTTATTTGTAAAAAAATAATTAATACTAACCATAACTTATAACTTGCTTTTGAAGTTCTGGAAATAAATGTTGGATACTTAATGTTTGATATCTAGTAAAAGCTGCCCCAATTCTTAAATCAAGTTCTATCCTTGCATCTACTGCATCAGATTGATTCATATCTAAGCCAACAGATCTTCTCCATGCTCTAAAAATTTGACTTTATATATATGTATATATTGACAATTGTTTTTTAATTTTTTAATTAATAAAAAATTTTTTTTAATCATATCTTTCCTTACTTACTCGGGAATAATAGCGGAAAATCTGGCTCTTGTTATTCTAATTCCACGTTTTGCTTGTTCACATATAGATGCAATTTCTGATCCTATATTTTCACCTTCTCGATCACAATCTGTCCATATCATAAGTTGATCAGCTCTTTGTGCCTCATGATATAAATTATCTTTAATTTGTCTATTTTCCTTAAAACCACATACATATAATATAGGTAGACATTTAATAAATGGTTTTTTTATCTAATTCCATTTCAACTTTAATCCATTAATAAGTTAATTACCTCCCCAACAAATTTTATTATAGGTGCTTGAAATAATACTAATGGGGCACAAGAATCCCATTTTCTATATTCTGGTGCAAAATCATATTTCATCAAATGTCCTGATACAGCTGTCATTGTAACTTCTACCATTTGATCATCATTAAAGATACAACTAAAGTCATAATTTTTTATAAATCGATTTCCAGACTGACGCTATACAATAACATTATTATTATTATTTATCAGTTGTAGTTGTGGTTATTGTAGTAACATACATAGTATGTTAATGATAATAATTATTATTTGATATCCAAATCATCACAGGATTAAATCATGACTTAGTAACTAACCGTTCTAAATCCTCTATTTGACAATATTTCTGCAACTGATTTCGATATTGATGGTTTTTCGGCAACACATAAGATTTTCATTCTGTTTTTATTTTTATTAAATATTGAAATAAATAATATTATTATTTTTTACGCGTAAAGTGAGTAAAATAGTTGTTTTTTTTTATATATATATATTTCTGATTTTCATCACGTGTAACTTGTTGTAAATCATTTCCGATTTATCTTCAAGTTTCCCGTGATTTTAAATGTTAATAGCTAGGGGTATTAGTATGGGGTTCAACAAGAATGTTACACACTAGTAATTCACAAAACCAAAACTGTCCACACCCTTGAAATTCACAAAATTTTACCATTTTATTTAACAAAATAACGTTTTTGCTTTGTAAGCTTAATAAAAACTTAGCAAAAATAATGTTTCATTGTACCACCATTACTTTCGCCGGGGACTGTATATCTGTGCGTAACATTATAAAGTCTAGAAATTTTTATTCAGTAATAAGGTTTATTCAAACAACAATTAATGATGAATTATTCAGAGTTGTAATTATATTAATCGATCTAATAGGAATAAAGTTAGAATCCATTATAACAATTAACTTGCGTAATCTACACCCTTGTTTTCATTCGGATATTTTTACACATGTCAAGATGATGAGACTGCACTAACTTTTTTTATTATTTGAATAATTAATACTCAGTATTGGAGGTTAAAAATATTATAATTATGCTTATTTTTTTTCTATGGACAATCTCAGTAAATGTTTTTATATGTGTGATCTTGACATCATTTTACGTCATTTGATTATATAGAGAAAAACACACATTTGTCATGATTTATTCTCTATTGGTGATCTGGATCAGAAGAGTCTGTCTCAGGTTCAGTTTCAGATTCACTATTTTTCACAATTGGGATTGCAAAATTATCATGTACAGAAAGTTGTTATTACACATATCAATCGTTGTGCATTTTTTTGCAACCATGGGTTTCCTAACACTAAATCAGGCCCAGGCCAATCTGATCCAAGAACCAAGAATTCAACGGAATCGATACTTTTATTTTTCCCATCAACATTAGTAGAACTAGCTCCGCTAAAATTAGTTTGCAGTTCAACCTTTCCTAATACAGAAAATGCTCCATCAGGAGTTTGTAATTTGAGACAATTGGTTTCATTTACATGATGTACTAAACCCAACTCGTTAATAAATTTTGGGTAATTAAATCTGCGTTAGCGCCTGTATCAATTAATGTTTCAATAAGAGGTTTTTCTTAAACTGCGTAATTTACAAACAACATTTTGGTTATATTATTAAACACTATATCTTTGAGCGAGAAAAAAATCAAATCGGAATTAATTACTTATGAGTCACTGACTCTGGGCTCTGCCCATTCTCTACTACGAAGCACCATTATCTATTTGCATCAAAAATAATCCACATTCCGAAAATTAATCTGAATTATTATCGGATATATAATCTAACACCTTGTGCTTTCTCTGCTAAATTTGTACATTTATGTGGTATTTTCTGCATTAAATATATTATTTTATTATAATAAATATGTATGATAAGTAATACTAATAATAAATCTGATCAAAGCGAAACACTTGCTCAATTATATGAAGTGTTTTTATATAAGAAGAAGGATATAATAGCAATTCAAGAAAAACTTGGTATTAATGGCAATGTAAATCATGTAAGAATGCATCAAAGCAAAACAAAACATGAGCCCGAAGGCAAAACACTTGTTGATTCGTATAAGTTATTATTTAATTTGGTGGGAGGTTTAATACCAATACAGAAAAATCTTTACATTGATGACAATCCCATTCTAGCAGTGGAGTGGTCATTCACCTCCTTAGCTTGAACTTGTAGAACAGATTATATCAAAGAAAAACTACTAGGCTCAACAAAATCATCTGGAATTACTCACCTTGTTCCAGTTACTGTTGACAAAGAAGAAAAGCAAACAGCAGAAAGCTCAATGTCAAACAAGGAATTGATATTGATAATCCAATCATTGATTGAGTTGTTGAATGAAACAAATCGCCCACAGTTCAAAGGATTAGCAATGAAAAAGAATCACATGATTCATTTCGTAGATACGTTGATCATTACAGTATTTAGAAATTCCATATTTGGAAAACTCCCTGACTGCATTTGTTGACAAAGATGCCAATGCATCTCATGTTGGGGAAATCTTGCAAAGATCTATGGGATTATATAATTTGTTCATATGAAGAGAATTATGAAGAGTTGATAAGTGAGCTTATAAATAAATTGAGATTTATTGGTTTGCATGTACACAGTAGGTGACTTAATAAAATTCATAACTGTGATGCTATGATAATTAGTTATATGGAAGAATAATAATTTTATAATTAATAATTCATGATTAACTTTTCATCATAACTTGGTTATTAATTAAATGATAATGATATTATAAAAAATGTCACGTTTGAAATATTTCAATAGGAATTCTGTATTTCAAAATAATAATAATTTTAATAAATAATTTTTAAAAATAAATTTCTTTGTATTTTTTTTTAATAATAATTGTTATGAATCAACCAAAGCAACTTTCTCAACAAATAATTTTTCAGCATTCAACCATACATTTGAATTTGTTCTATTTTGTAATTCCAATAAACTAGGCAATAAATCTTTACTAAATTGTTCACTACTCTCTTTAGGAAGCAAAGTTGGCAAATGATCGATAGAAATAACTTCAAGAGGCTTTGGATTCCTATTATGATGTATATGTGTAAATTAGGATTAATGATCATATATGATGATGATGATGATGATGATGATATAAAAAGATGGTAGTTATGAATTTAAAAGAAAAAATTTACTTTGTTTCAATCAATTCTGTTGGATTTTTAAATGTGGTACTAATGTTGTAAACAGGAACAGGGTTATTGGGATTTGTTATATCACAACTGACATCTACAATCACTGAAAGGTTCCTTTTTTGATCAAGCATTTCTTTTGTAATGAAAGGAGGAATGTTTTGACTAAGATAGATACAATTAACAAATATATCAACATCAAGAATTTCTGAAAATGGACCTCCTTTTTTTGTTTCTTCAATATCCCATTTAATAATATTTTCTCTATGAAATAAATATTAATATATTTATTTTATTTGTTAAAAATTATTTAATAGCCCTTTTTCTTTTTTGGGGATTGAAAAAAAATATATATATATAATTTACACATATATTCTTACTTGTCCATTCCAACATTATGAGAAATATCACATGCACCTTTACCACATCTACCTAATGCTCCCATAATCAAAATACGAGGTGAAACTCCACTATGCACTACTTTAATAACATAAAGAGAATTACATATATATGATTATTATTAAAAATACATTATAAATTTTATAAATACCAGCTCCATTCAACCGATTTTTTATGTGTTTAATTAAATCATCCTCATTTGGATATGGGTTAACACTTGGATATTTTTGTTTGGGGTGAAGAATTTGTTGTGCCCAAACATCTAGTCCAATAGCTGCTCCAGCAAACCCCGCATGATAACCAAATGCAGCAACACGACGACCTATCAAAAATTATAAAATATAAATATTAATATGAATACATTAAATTTAATTATTTGTTGACAAACCTTTTTCATCATTTAAAAACTCTAAATCAAGAAGCAATCCTTTGCCATTGATAAACCTTTTTAGAACATTTTGCCAACCAGATTGATTCTTATAACAATGTGCAAAATAAATATGTGTATGAGAAAGAGGTGAATCGTCATTTTCTGGTAATTCCTTTAAACCTATTATGTAAGTGTCGGATGGAGCTGCTTTCCAAGTTCCAGATTGAACTAGTGTACAACCAATTCTAAGTAATCAAATAATGAAGTTGATAATAATGATAATGATAATAAATAATCGAAAATAAAATTTTCAATTAATAAATAAATATTTTTTTTCAAGATTTACAAACCTTTCATACTCTTCATCATCAAAAATACGTTGCGTAGATTTTTCTACTGTGATTTTAAAGCCTATACGCATAACATAAACATAAACATAAACACATATAAAGTATTATTACAAGCATAAAAGTTCAATAAAATGACATTGGGGAAAAATTTACTACCATTTTGAATTAATTGTTTGCTTGTATTTGGTGTTAAAGCTGCTCGATGTTCATCAGCTTTTGTTTCAGCACGAAGCCATAAATGTACCATTTTTTTTTTTGAGCGATTTTTTAATTTATTTTAAAAAAAATTTACGTATATTTATTTTATTTTATTTTTTATAATAATAGAATTGAAGAATGCGACGACATTGCCACTGAAAAAACTCTACCTACTGCGTAAAGATTGATTAAATAGTAGATCTCAAATTGCATGTTTTGTCTCATGGCGCAGATATAGAAGAGTGTGATTTTCGATACTTTTGTTAAAAAAAGCGAATTTTATTAAATAAACCCAAATCAACCAACATTGGGATAGTCTGCAAATGCCTCTAGACAAATTGGGCTTGGTGTTTCAAGTTTTCCTTTTAACAAATTGTGAAGGTCTTTTAGATTTTCTACCAGTTTTCTTATCCATAAGATGTAAAAGAGACTAAAAAAAGGAAAGTCGTTTAATTAAAAAACTATTACCATTTAAAAATTCTGTGCAAATATATATATGCTTATGTTGTACTCATATAAACTTATATTTAATCTTAACTGAAATTGATACTTTACATGAGTGAATATGCAAAACAGTATTGTAACGAGCACAAATAATTTTTTTATAATCAAGGGTTGCAAGTTGAGCATCAAATTAGATGAAATTTTAACTGGTTGATCCTAAAAATATTGATTTAATATTTACATGTGTAAATATAAAGTGAACATTGGCATTACCAAGGATTTCAGGGATCAAAATTTAGTTATTATCATCAGATCTATTATGGAACCGAAAATTACAGCACCATTAGAAGTATTTTAAAAAAGGAACAAGGTGAAAAAATTGCTCCTTACATTTCAAAATAAATGATACTCAGGCAATTGAAACTTATCTAAGAAAAGAAAAGATTACTTATTATTATGAAATTTACCAAGGAAGAAAAATAATAAACACTAGAACATTAACACAGAACCCAGAAAGAAAAGAAAATCAGCAGAGAAATAATTTGCTGTCTGATTTTAGAATAATATAATGAATATATTGTCTTTTAAAGATTAAAGATATTAAAAAAAGTAAAGCTCCGAACTAGCAGAACCGGCTCGAGCTCGAGCCAAGAAATAATAGGCTCGAGCCGGTCTCAAGTCTGACGTCACATAATTTTTTTTAAAGTAACAAATGATTAATTTTATTTATGCACATTACCTAAAAAAATTTCAAGAGCCTATTTTCTTGAAAATTCAAGTTTTAACTCGAGGTTGCTCAACTTAAGTAATAAAGTGAATAAAACGAACGATTCGAATACAAGAATAAAACGAAAGATTCGAATAAACGAATAAAACGAACGATTCAAACGATTCGAATAGACAAATAAAACGAATGATTTGAATGATTCGAATAATTCGAATGATATAAAAATGAATATGAATAATTCAAATAAACGCATAAACGAATAAAATAAACTAAACTAATAATTCGAATTAATTGAGTTGTATTACGGATAATTCGAATGAGGATTTGTATTACGAATAGGAATTCTAGCTGATAATAAAGATTTTTTAAACAGGCTGCATTTCGTTTTAATTCTCTACAAATAATATTTGAGCAAACATTGTAAAATTTATACAGTTGTTTCAACAAATTTCGCGTTACAGTGTGTCACAATAATACATCCAAAATAATTGGTCTTCTTAAAATTGACATGGATCAAATTCCCATGCACTTTTTGAAAAAAAACAACGTTAATCAATTATTTTAGTTAAGAGCTATTGAGCTACGTTGAGCCTTTTTAAATAAGTTCAGTGTAACAAGAG
>CAUDNR010004252.1:45758-59273 GCA_958430865.1 Entrophospora sp. SA101 | reverse complement strand
ATTTTGTCCGTTTGTTCGTTTTGTTCGTTTTTACTCGTTTTATTCGTTTTGTCCGTTTTGTCCGTTTTGTTCGTTTTTACTCGTTTTATTCTTTTGTTCGTTTTTTTTCCTTATGTTCCTTATGTTCGTTTTTATTTGTTTTTATTCGTTTAATTCGTTTTGTTCCTTTTGTTCCTTTTGTTCGTTTTTATTCGTTTTGTTCTGTTTTATTCGTTTTATTCGTTTTATTGTGTTTATTTGAATAAGTTGAGCAGACTCGAGTTAAAACTTGAATTTTCAAGTTCGAGCTGAATTCAAGAAAACAGGCTCTTAAATGGGTTAAAGTATTAGGATTAATGTTCGCTACTTAAAAAATTTTTATGTAACGTCAAACTCGAGCCTATTATTTCTTAGCTCGAGCTCGGCTCGAGCTCGAGCTCGACTCGAAAGTCTCGGGCCTATTATTTTTTAGCTCGAGCCGGCTCGGCTCGTTCGGAGCTTTAACCCAGTGATATCTTCGCATCTGTTTTCTTGATTTCTTTTTCTTCTATCCTGCTGGCTGTTGTTCATATTTTTATATTCTTTTAAAAAAAAAAGATAATTATTGATTTGATCAACATGTACAAATGATAATTTTTTTTGTTGACTTGATTTTTTTTGGGGGAGGACAGATGTGAATTGTTCTTTTTTTCTTGGAAAACAATTTATTTTTTGACAGAGTCCAAGATGACAAAATGCGGTTTTCCTAAAAAGACTAATGACTACAGGGTTTCTATTCTAATAAGGTTTATTCAGATTATCTGTTTTACTTCGTTATTCAAATTGCATTAAATGTTTATTCAAATAACAAAATAAATCGAATAAACAATGAATAAATCAAATAAATGAATAAAACAAACAAAATGCATAAAACAAAATAAAATTATTACTATTACTATTATTATTATTTTTTAAACTATGTTTGTGTTATGCTGATGTGTAACACCTCAATCACCTATGTTATAGCTTCTCAAGGAGGTAAATGAACATTTTCCCAACTTTGTTTGAAGCTTCTTGAGTTCTCTACCATATTCGTTTTTCTAAATAAGATCATCAATATCATAATATGGCTTTTTCTTACAAATAGCCTCAGCCTAAGGTTGCTTGCTGAAACCTTTTAATGACTGCTGAAACAATTAGTGTGTAACCTGCTGAAACTCTGCCAATTAATTTATTTGCAGAGTTAAGATTGAGTTTATTCATAATACCAGAAGCTAATCATGAAGAAAATATGATGCAAATATTGAAAAAAATAAATATACAGTACATAAAGATTAGACTAAAAAATACAAGATGATGATTATAATATTTACATTGCAACACTTTAATTCAAGTGTGGATAATCTATCTGATGACTGTCTAGTTGTTTCAGAGGATAATTTCAACAATTACTTTGATCCTATGAGACCTTCACCCATCCTTTTTTCTAAATTTGTTATTTTTTTTTCCTAATCTTCAATTTTTTTCTCTCATCTCTAAAGAAAATAATTGTTTATGCAGAAGAAAAAAAAATCAATAATATTAAACATTATTGAATGCTAGATATTAATTCATTGAAATAAACACCTTCTTTTTATCATCATTGTCAATATCCTCTTTATTGTCATCATTATTGTTAGATGATAGATAATATATTAAGCAGATATAAGAAGCTCAGAGTTTTAGTCTCCAACTACACAAATAATTAATTCACAAAGCAACTAGAGTGACCACCTACCATCCTTTTAGAATGACAATGAGTTGCAATGCTTGCAACCATTGCTAACATTCTTTTTAAATAAAGTATACTTATTCAAAATACCCGTCACAACTGCTTTCTTTTTTTGTATAATCCATTTTTATTTAAAAAGAAAAGATGGATGGATGGATGTACACAAAAAAAAATTTTTTTTTATATGTGTATTGGTGGTACAAGATCCCATATTTTGTTGATAGGGTTTGTATTCACGGATACCGTAAAGAGGTCACACAGGGTTACACACTATTAAAATCAAGTGTTTTTAAGGGATTTTTTGCTGATTTATTAGTGTGTAACCCCCTTAACGGTATTCATGGTATCCGTGAATACAAACCCTATTTGTTGATGTGATTGTTTTTTTTTGGAAAATCAATTTTTACAGAAGGAGATGTGAATGATATGGTATGGTTGTTTCTAAGACAACATAAATAATTAATTTATTGATATGTATCTTTTATTATTTTATATAAATGTATGTTATTGAAAACAAAATGCAGAGCAGAACTTGTACTGTCTTTTGGTAATTTTTATAGAAAATTCTTATCAAGATAGCAGATCAACAATTATAATCATTATTAATAATATTAATGTTAAATATATAATTACAAAAAGATGTCAATGTGACATGACTGTTACAGGCAATATGTAACATTTGATTATTGGATATTTGGCATTTATCAGGGCACAAATGCTACCTTGAAGACATTACAATCATTCTTACCTTTTCCTTGTGTTCACAAGGCTAACCCTGACTAGCTTGCCCTGAGGTATGATGATGCAATTAAATTTTCAGGGGGGATATGTGGCTCTGGAGTTTATCATAAGATTGCATCATTGTTATCAAAGATATCTTACCTAATCTTCCCTCACAGCACAAGCTGCAGACATGTTGGCTGGAAAATTGCATGCAGTGATCCTACCTTCAGAATAAAGATGCAACCAAACAAGTCACAATTCTGGAGATTGCATCATTTTAAAGAATTGCAAATATTAGGAGTGTTATGCAAACATATAGACCATCGAAGCAATGAGAATCTGTAACTTGCTTTAAAGCTCAGACAATCCAGAGTGGGGTTGGGACTTTGAATTTGCATTTGTGCCAAGGAAAATTGTAAAAAAAATTTTAAATGGAATGGGGGATGAGCATTTGCCTAATCAGTCACTTGCTCTAGGTCAAAATTTTTGCTTGTGAGTAAGTGCATCTAGCTAGAGTTGTGCTTTGAAACTGGTTTAGACACTATTTAAAAACCCTCTTCAAAATTGGTTTCAAATAGTTTGGGAGTTTAGAAAGGAGTGAAAGTAACATAAAGTAAACATCACACAAGTGCCAACTCTCATCAATGATCAATGGATGTATGGTAACAGTCAAGCCTGGCCTGAGGAGAAGTAAGGGAATCTCATAAAACCTTCCAACATGTGGGAAGCCTCACCTCTATAAATTCCACAGTTATGAGGTGTGTGAGAACACACTACCACATGTTTGTGATGGGAAAGTTTTATTAAATCTGATGTGGTCAATATCAGATTTATTATTCTATTCATAAGGAAATATACATGGAAAGGAAAAATCTTTTTTTGATCCTCCCTAACAGCAACTATTCAGCCAAACCTATGGTCTAATGAGGAGGAATAGATTTATTTGTCTTTGTAAATCCCAGGGATCTGGATTGACACACATTATTTTATTGCTTTGAAATCATGTTCTTGAAAAGATTTCATTTCTGCATGGCTTTGGTATGATTTATTATTTTGATGATGGGCAGAAATGTGGTTATCTATACTCAAAAAGGGGTTTAATGTAACTGAGGTAGGTGTGGAATATAAGAAAGAGTATTCCAGGTGCTAATAATCACATGATAAATCCGTCTCCAAAAAAGGAAATAACGTACATTGAAGCCAATAAAATTAAAATTCAAAGTGTAAATTTTTTATCAAAGGTATTTACTATTAGTTTAAGGATACGGCTGCAACTTTTGATGATGGTTGCTACCACCTTTACAACCATTTTGTTTCCTTTTTTGGATTGCGACATGGAACACTATATTAGTTGATTATTGCTATATAATAATTTCTGGGTGCAGAAAAGTCTTTCATTCATGGATTTTACTAAACTAATTTTTTGGGGAAGCATGAGAGAAAGGTGAAATGTAAAAAAAATACATGCAAACCATAGGTGATTGACATGGGTAGTTTCTCTGGGGAAATGAATGAAGGAAGATTTTGTTAAAAATAATTAATATTAAGTGGTTTATTTATTTCTCAAATCTGATTATGACAAAGCCAAAAGGCCATTGTCTGACAAGATATATTAAAGCATTAGGCATACAAACAAATGCTGTTTACATTGGTTGCTATGAAGGGTTAGACACATAAACATACTTTTACAACAAAAGGCCACAAGTTAAAATCATTTAAAAAGTTGCATTAACTTTTGAGTAAAATTGGAGGCCAAGAAGTGGAAGAAATTATCAATTAACAGACAATGAAGATAAAGATAGTGTAAAAATAAAGTTGTAGATTTTGGTAAGGAAAATAACACAGTGTATATTATCACTATCACATGATTAATTTTGACTGGTATTAATAACGTATAACCATCATTTGAAGATTGGAAGTTCCAATCCCTTCCAATCTTCCAATGACACATCCCTGCAAAAAGGATAAACATAATGATTAAAAGCAAATTAATTTCTTGTGCTTATTTATTAAATGAAATTCTTTCAATTTTTAAACTTTAATTCAGTTAAATCCAATTCATGTTTTACTTGATTGCCTGTTAGTATTGGTGGATAGAGAGAAGTATTTGGTTTAAAAAAAGGTTCAATGGGTTTTAAAATATTGTCACTGGCAATATGTAAGAAGAAAGTTGAAGAAACTCTCCATAATGGTCTATTCGGTCTAATTTTCTTTGCATTTTCAATAACCTAAATATAATTGATTGAATTAATATACATGTGTTTACAATATAAAATATAGTATATATATATTCATCTCGTTAGTTACCTTGATTGTGTCTTCTGTTACGACAACTTCATGATAGCCAGCCTTGACCTCGCCACCAGTCAACCATTCAAGTTGTTTGCCAGCTTGAACTAAAAAGTGACCATCTGGAACATGAACACTTATTTTTTTCGATCCATTACGTGGCCAAATATTCAGCCCGGGAAATCGTGATTTACCATGAATAGTTCTTTATGGAGATGAGAATGAAAACGGTGGTTATTATGGTGATATTAATGGTGGAGACGAATAAAGATTATGATGATGTAATTATTTTAACATACATAAAATCTAAATCATAATGAAATCCTAAATTTCACAATATATAGAAAATATATTTATTAATTTAAACACCAGAAACCTTTTTCAAATAAAAAAATAAAGCCAAATTCACCAGCTAATATGGTCCCAAGTTTTCCATATTTGTTTAAATCACTTCCAGTAGGTGCTAGAAGATGTGGTCCTTTTTTTGTAAGATCTGGCAAACAATCTGCAGGCATTCCGAATCCAACAGATGTCATTTCTGCAACATCTACAACAGCTTGATATAATTGTTCACCCCATTGATTCATAATTGTCGGCCATACATCCTTAAAAGCTATCATTGATCAATATTTTATTAAATTATTAATAACACATTATCAATATGATAATTTAATTTGATGATTTCTTCAAACGTTAACCTTCAGGCGTAACGGGCTCAGAATTAAGTTGTGGGAATTTGGTTTTCTCGGGAAGTTCACCAATTCTCCAAAAAAATCTCCATTTTGGATCAGGTCCTTTCGAAATCAAAGGTCGACTTTCTTTTGGCATCTTTAAAAAAAATAAATAAATAAATAAATTCATCATCATCATCATCGTCGTCATCATCATCGTCGTCATCATCATCATCATCATCATCATCATCATCATCATCATCATCATCATTGTTATCATGATCATTATACATATCTACTTACCTGTTCGATTATCTTTTGACAATTAATATCGCGATGACATTTTGGTCCTTCTTTCAATTCAGGTGTTACACCAATTTGATATCCAACTTCTGGATATGCATCTTTAAGTTTTATCTTTTTTTTTTTTTTTTGATATTTCAATTAATACCAGTTATAATAAATACTACTATTAACTATTATAATAATAATTAATAATTGTAATACTTCAGAAGGTTGATCAAAATAATCTTCAAGTAAATCCTAGAATTTATAAAAACATTTGTTGAATGGACAGTGAACAGTATATATTCAACTATTATTACTATGTATATATTTAAAACGCTTACTAAAAACCTGGAATTATCATCCTGCGTCACACGAGGATCTTTGACCAATAAGGCACCATAATCCTTTAACGCTTTTGCTGTCTACAAGTACATATATTTAATACACATACACACAATAATAATAATAGTAATAGTTTTATTTTTCGTGGTTTTTTTTTGTGGTAAAATTATAAAATAAAAATTTTTTTTTGATTTCTATTAACTTTACGACATTCTTCAATTGCCAGTTCAGAATTCTTATCGTTCAGGTATACACCAAGGTCAATAATTGGAAGATTAAAGGTTGTTGACAATGATTCTGTTGACATTAATTTTATAAATTTTTTTTACTTTCTAATAAATAATTAAAATTCATACAAGAATAAATTATTAAAGGTGGACAAATTACACAGGGTATCGTCAATATGCAGATCCTCTGATAAAAAAAACTATATTAGTATGTTTTAAACCTTCTTCTCCAAGTTTCACTCTGTCAAATGGAGCTAAGACGTTTATATTACGTACAATATTACGAAAGATAGCCTTAATTAAACTCTACATACTTTTACACGCACACTTGCCGCAAGATTACAGAATGGTCTTTGCGGTTAATTGGATATCCGACGAACTCGTATGGTGTATTTTTAGCGCCCCTTTCATTTATCTCTAGTTAGAAGGTGGGTTTTTGTGAGCTATCGAGATAATTCGTTTTTGCTTTTACTATATACAAAAATTACTAATAAAATTACACAAATAAAATTTAAAAAGGCTTTAAAAAGACAAATTTTTATTTTTTGACATAAATATTATTATAAGTATCAAATATTATTTTAATATCCATTTTTTACAAAAAAAACATTAATAGAGATATGTAAAGGATTAAGACCGCCAATATTACCAGGTTTGCCTGTTGATTATCCAAAGGGCGTTGGGATATAGATCCAAGAGACCAACTATTG
Organism: Entrophospora sp. SA101; assembly: GCA_958430865.1. Lineage (NCBI taxonomy): Eukaryota > Fungi > Glomeromycota > Glomeromycetes > Entrophosporales > Entrophosporaceae > Entrophospora > Entrophospora sp. SA101. The sequence continues at coordinate 52,294 of CAUDNR010004252.1, read as the reverse complement.
GAGAGCTTGATGAATTTATTACTAATGAATTGAAGGGAATTGTAAAACTGACAATATCAACAATAATAATCCAATGCTAATAAACTAAAAAAGATTATTCAAATTTTCGAAAAGTAACAACATTCAATAGATTTTAATGAAAATAGTAGTAGATGATGATATTGGATAATAATAGTAATAACAATAAAGTAATTCGTATACAACAAATAAATGATGATTAAATATAGTAATGATAGTTTTTTCTTTTATTTCTTTCTTTTTAAATCAGAAACTTCTTTATTGTCAATATTATTATTGTACATACTGACTGATATGGGCATTGAGTAGATTCGGATTCATTCAATTAATTTTCCATTGTTGAGGAAAAATTTTGAATTTATTAATCATTTTTACATTCTATCAAAATTATCAATTTTTTTTTTCAAAAATTCTTTTTATATTTCCCATAAATGTGTAATATATTTTAGATGTAGATTCATCACAAAATTACAATGAACAATAATATCCGAAACTTCAGAGACATTAACTCGGCAAATAGCTCCTTTATATTTTTTTCCATCATCTTTTTACAATTTCAGTTTCTCCCGCCAAGTTCCATATCCAAATTTGACTTCTTAGAACTACTATTTACTTTTCTTTTTTTCAAAATATGAGCAGTAGAAGACTTTCCTCCCATTATTATGTATTATTACTTCCATCTTAAATGAATGGAAGTGGTGAGATAATTAATTTAATTAATTGGAACAGATGAATTTATTTGTGAGAAAACTTCATTTTATTTATTATGTTCGGTCAGTCAACCAATGAAAAATCAAATATCCTATTAACCAAATATTCGCTGAATACTTGATTAATAATAGTAACACTTATTCCAATGTCATCGAGACTATGGTGTGATAGCAGCCAGATATTGTACCTTTCGTAAATCTGAAATTTACAAAATAATTGGCATTGATCCTGAGTGGTTTATATTACGGCGTGAGGTCAACACTTCAAGTCTATCTCAGATGAATCACCGATGTGAAGAAAATCAAATTGATGATGTCGTTCTTATCATGAAAATCAACCTGTTGGAAACAGTTCGACTTATTCGATAACGGACAGACATTATCGATTTTGTAAAAATCATATCAAAATTTTCCGCTTACAATTTACTATATATATATATAAATTTTTGTTTTGCTACTAATGAAGCGATTGTAAATTGTTAATATTAATAGTAAATGGGTACGACGACCCCGATATACTGGCAGAGACATTACCACTGGTGGATTGTCTAGGATAGCAGTTATACTTCAAAGAGTGAAGACTTAGTGATCTCCAGTGCATCATATACAGATTCATAGAGCTGCAAGCATGATCTTAAATTAAAGGACAAGAACCGGTTTATTTCCCCAGGGGAGAATAGAGTCAGCATGCACCCTGAAGAAAGTTCTCAAGGCATATTTTATATGTAAATAATAATAAATAAATAAATAAATAAAATTCCTCAACATTCTAAATTTTGCAATACGTGTATGAACGTATATATAATTTAGGGGTATTAACGCAGTAAACTCAACTGGAGAACAATGGTTTAGTAATATTTTACATGGTATAGGTCTTGTAATCAAGATATGCAAAGTATTAAGACCAGAATTCTCAATTAATTAATACTTTACACTTTTATGTTGAATTGTAAAATTTTATGTTTTATAAATCTCTCAATTAAAATTGTAAAAGTAAATTATCACATAAAAATTCTAAGTTACCAATCATGTATTTTAAATATATAGAATTATCAAATGAAAAAATGGTCTTGGAATTTGTTTATCCATAATTTTTGGTGAGTTTAATTACGAAGAATTATAATCAGAGTCAAAGGCGATTGATACGAGAGAGTTGTTATTTTATTATTTTAATGCAAACATGCATTAGGTGTCAAAAGAATTGATTACATCAGCAAGAAGGTATAGTTAACTTCATAGCACTATGTTATTACCTATATTTAAAAGGAAAAATATGATTGAAGGTAAAGAAAAGCAATTGAGGCATTTGTGCTTACTGATAGGAACAACGTAAATACGAGTTCTCATAAGGTAGATAGATGTCAACACGAGTAAAATCGGATATTATGGATAGAAATGCACAGGTAAGTTTGTTATCGATATTTTAGATAGAACCAATTCATTCGTGATATTGAAGCGAAAATCAGAGTGAATATCACGTTGCTTCCACATTATATTAATATTAAATGGTAAATTATCCGTTTTTGTCATAAAATTTACGCCTGAACCATTAAAGATTTTTTTTTGGTATCGAAAGAAAATTAATTGCCTAAATTAATCGATAGAATAGATACCGAGACAAATGAATGTTCAATTGGCACAATATGTGTCATCCCGATAAAAATTAGAATGATGATTAAATCTTTGGCAGTCGTTTAATTGAGCTTTGGCGATGTTGTTGTTGTATGTGAATTTGAAATTAGCTAATTAAAAGGAATTTCGCGCACAAACGCCTCCATATTTAATTGGATTAATACAACAATATTATAAAAATTGTTTTTGTTTCCCATTTATATAAATAATTTTAATAATCCACAATTCTAGCTCTTTTTTTTCAAGTGAATATTCGGTCTGAATTAAATTTTCCTTTTTGTCTTACTTGATTACAAGAAACAGAATTTACTTTCTCAATATTCATTCAGAAAATAATATGACAACGAAAGAACAAAGGCATATGTAAATGGTATATTTTAAAAAGAATAGATAGTATTTTCCGGAAATATCTTTATTGAATAATTCTTTGATGTAGTTGTTTAATATATCCACGGCTTCTAACCACTCAAAACAACCCTTTGAAATAATAATAAACCATGTATTTTCAAATAAACTAGATGAGGCAATAAGTCATCATAATATATGACTTCTCGGCGAAAGACTCCCTTTATCTTCCTTAGTTTAGTTCCGAGAGTATCGTTTTCTAATGTGAAGATCATATTTGAATTCAATCTATATATCATTGTTCTTGTAATTTTCATAAAATTTTTAAAAGTTGGTCGATGGCCATTAAATGGAATATTTTATCGGATGGTCTTTGCAAGTTCAATTGAATTGTCTTTGTAAGATCGTTAAACAAGATTATATGATGTTAAGTTGTTGTTTTATTTAGTGTTTCTCTATATCTGAATAAAAAGTTAGGCTACGCTGCTGTTTTTTTTTTGTACGTCAATTCATTTAAAAATTGTGACCACCCCTTAATAATTGACGTGTAGTGTTGAAAATTCAATCAGGGCGTATCAAGTTACGCCAAATCGAAAATATTTCAGTATTATTACTATATATATATATAAAAACAATAATAGAGAAATGATTTTTATTCAATACTGATGATAACTTTTCTTTTTAATTATCCAACTATAGTGAATAGTTGTTAAAATGCACTAAATTATGTTAGAAAATCATTTAATGGTTTTATTAAATTTTTATGCACACGAGTTGTGTAACGTGATACACCATGATCATACATTGTTAACGTGTAAAATAAAATTTATGCAATCAAAAAAAAAAAAATTTTTATATATAATTATTTTAACAAATTAAACTGCGTGTGAAAATAAACGATCACATGGCAAAGAATTAATTACCAATATGTGGCCTTTTTTTTTTTTTGAAATAAAATAGATCAAAATTCTAAAGAGTAGTTAATCAAAGAACCTTAAAAGGTCTAATTATTACAATGACTAATTGACGACGATTAGTTGGTTTGGTTGACAAAGAATTATGGCTGATTGATGTTTTTTTTTACAAAAATGAAGATTCAAATGGTAAGTTCTTTATCTCATTATTCAAAAAGAATCATGCAAGCCTATTTTCTAATTGCGAGTGGAATAATAATGTGGGAATATAAATACTTCTTTATAAATATACAGCTCTTGCTGACAAACTGAAATAAATACTAACCCAATAATCTAATAATATTTTATAAAAAAAAAGATGGGATCAAATATGAAATTGCTGGTTGAAGGATTGAATTTATCAGAAGAGGAAAAAAACATACTCGAAAGCCCACCAGATATTATAAAGATGACAATTGATTATTTGATTTCTTTTTCTAATAAACCAAGAAAAACTCCACCAAAGATACAAAATGCGTGGATAATATTCTTAAAAAACTTTGGTGAATATTTAAGGAAAACATATCCTGAAGAAACTTTCTCTATGATAGAGATTTCACGTGAAGCTGCTGACGTATGGAATAATTTAGAAGACACGGATTTAACAAAAATTTATTTTAAAATTTTGGCAAAAATTGCCAAAGAAAATTGGAAATTTAATTTTCTCGAAAACTATGATAATAATTGTGTTCAAACATCACCACCACCTTTTCTTTTAGAAAGCTTTGTTCATTCTTCTTCATCATCAATCAGCGCTGAAGTCGTCACGTTCGATCCATTAGAGGATGAACCATTGATAAATAATGGAGATGATAATATTACCAATGGATCGACTACCATTATTCCGCAAGCAAATCTCATAGACAGCATACATTGCGAACAATCCGCTAATAACGGTAATTTTGGGATTGCTACTGAACCGTTTTATTATGGTACATCATCTCCAATTGTTACAGACATCGACATGGCAGGACCACTAGATGATGACGATATTCCTCGTTATTGGAGTGATCAAACATTCAATTCATTTAAATTTTAAAATTAATAATCCTGAAATTTTATTTATTTATTAGAAATAGATTTGTAATTTTACTATTATTATTATGATTATTATTATGATTATTATTATTATTATTATTATTATTATTTTGACTATGATTATTATATGATTACGATTATTATATGATTACAATTATTATATGATTACGATTATTATATGATTACGATTATTATATGATTACGATTATTGTTATTATTATTATTATTTTATTACTAATATATATATAATATCACATATTAAATATAATAAATTTAAAAGAATTTTACAAATATCGTTGACAAGAAATTTAATTTCCAAGTTTTTTTTGTATTAAGTTTACTACTAATGCAGTTATTGTAACTTGTTAATATTAACGATGTAACTATGTATTGATAAAACGAATATACACGACAAACTGTTTTTTTTTTTTTTTACCTATATGAGCCGATTTTATTAAGGTTTTAAACCAAAGGTCTTTTTTTGTGCATTGACTTGGGTTTAACGGGTTCTGACTGTATAATTCAATAAAAACAAATTTCATAAGCGTATCTATCATTCAAATGCCCAATCACACCCAACACACTATTACTATAGTCTTTAACAAATTGACGCTTCCCGTCTTTTCCAATTTATTTTGGATGATCAACCACAATCACGTGATAAAGGGATTCGTGGTTTTGTTTTGAAATGGATTATAGTTTATGCTTTAATTGTTAAAAGTAACTCTGTTTTCATGATGAAATATAAAATAATTTGTAATAATAAAAAATTTATTCCTATTTTCACAAAGATATGAGATAAAATTAACAATCCAAATATTTGCAAGATGAAGGTTAGATACATTGTCAACATTGGCACTTTTATTTTACATTTAACTTGCACTCAATAATTCTGACATTTAAGTTATATCTAGTTCTTTCTCTGTTGTGCCATGCTTGCTTAATTAATTAATGGAAATAATAATACGCAGCTATTAATAAATTGGGGCAAATTTATTTAACGTTGTATTTTGATAAATTATATAGTAACAGTAATAAATAAAATAAATATTAATATTAATATTAGAGAAGTTAAGAGCATTTGATGTGATAATTATAGAATCCCTGAGAAAAAAAAGACATCAGACATCCCGAATGTATTGATTACATAATAATAAAAACGTACATAATAAGTACACCAAAAATTTATATCAATTTATAGCTTAGATTCTGAGATTATTATTATGTATATACTTGAAATTCGATTATTAACTTTTTCATTATTCTTGTTTAAAGTTTTTTTTTGAGCATATTATTTTTTTTAAACTATTTTATCCATTATTACACTATCACCAAAATTCTTTCTATATCAAGTAATATACCAATTGTGTCAATATTATCTAAAGAATATTTATGCATTGCAGTAACTTCTACTCTAAATGTGCGTCTACAGCCAAACCTCTCTGTGAAAACACAATGACACCCGAACAAATAAAATTCAATCCGTAGTTATTTGTATTTCTTAAAAAAAAAAATGCAGTGTATTGAAAATATTTTTCCTGACGAATAAATAATTATTATAAATCAACGAATATTCAATAGATATTTGGCGGATATTTGGCAAATGACCGATTATCTAGGTGTCAAGCTTTATTGACTGACCGATTATCCGAATGTTGGCTTTATTGATTGACCAAGTACTCAAACACCCGGCTAAGAACTTAAATAAATCCCAGTTGACGAAAAAACTTTTCAGATTGTACTAAGCTTTCCGGTATTATTATTACTTACTACTACTATCATTATTATTATTACCATGATTATTATTACTATTATTTACTATTGTTATTATAATATCTCG
>CAUDNR010004252.1:33353-45748 GCA_958430865.1 Entrophospora sp. SA101 | reverse complement strand
GAAAATGTTAGTGAATTAATTGAAATTCCTGAGAATGAAAACTGTACTATATTATTGTTTGAAGATGAAAGCAAAGATGAAAGTGAGAATGAAGATGAGGACAAGGATGAAATGAAGATGAGGACAAGGATGAAAATGAGAATGAGAATGAACGTAGAGACAGTAATAAATCAAGGTTAATGTTAATTCCCAAATAAATATTGTAGCTGAAACAAATGATGAAACAAATAAATTAGAATAATTAAAAAAGTTAAGAAAATTGTATAGAAATAAATATTTCCTTGAGGAAATTAATTCTAAATTGGATAGAGAATATAGAGAAAGTAATTTAATAAGTCATAATCAATATGGTAAATGTGGCATCGTTTCTGACAAACAATTAAGTACAAAATCTTTTTTAATCAAAGCACTATTTTTGATGATGTTGATTCCACTAGAGTTGCTTGTTGTGGTTTATGTGATGAAAAAAAGAAATTATTTAATGAAAAATTTAAAGAAAATTTCTCTTGAAAAAGATTATCTAAAGAACATGATGAATTGATTGATAATTTGAGATGTCATGCTAAATGGATATTGGATAAAATTTCTTTATGTGTTAGGAATTTGAATTGTCAAAACTTTACAATGAATAAATCAAACTTGTAATAATTGTGAGGTTTTATGTAGATGTAACACTTTAAATAAAGCAATCAATAGGGTGAACATTAATCTAACTGACTTAATTAATTTTTTAATTATTTAACTTATTATGTTCATTTATTTTAATATCATGATTTTGCTCACACTATTTTTAGTCAAATTTTTTAAATAAAAAAATTTTTTGTCATAGATATTTTTGGGTAAATTTATTATTAAAGATTAGAGAGTTATTACCAACTTGGGTAAATCTAATATAAAAAATATTGGGTAAACTCATTAGTAAATTTTGAAAATTTTAGGGTAACCTATCTATGTAGTTTCCGGGGTTCTCACTTGGTTCAACACGAATGTTACACGTATGATTTTGCTGATTACCTCTGTAAGGAATTTTTAAGCGGCTTAAAAAAAAATTTCTCTTAACATTCATTTTTACGCCTGGGATTTAAAAAACAAAATACAATACATCATAATAGGGTAAAAGTCATAGTTGGAGTAATAGTAATACAAATTCTTATTTTAATTCGAATTATTGTTATTCGTTCTATTCGAGTTATTCGTTCTATTAGAATTTATTCGTTTATTTGAATAAACGTTCAATGTAATCCGAATACTCAAATTCATGACGAATAAAACAAATAATTTGAATAAACCTTATTCGAACCATTAATGATAGGGAGAATCACGTGGTAATTGTGTTACGTGGGTCATATGAAAAATTCAGATCAGCCAATGGGAAGTTCCGCAGAACATATAAAAATTTCAGGTAATGTCACATGATTCCCTCTACCCAAAGGCGAGATATTATAATAACAATAGTAAATAATAGTAATAATAATCATGGTAATAATAATAATGATAGTAGTAGTAAGTAATAATAATACCGGAAAGCTTAGTACAATCTGAAAAGTTTTTTCGTCAACTGGGATTTATTTAAGTTCTTAGCCGGGTGTTTGAGTACTTGGTCAATCAATAAAGCCAACATTCGGATAATCGGTCAGTCAATAAAGCTTGACACCTAGATAATCGGTCATTTGCCAAATATCCGCCAAATATCCAATGATTTATAATAATTATTTATTCGTCAGGAAAAATATTTTCAATACACTGCATTTTTTTTTTTAAGAAATACAAATAACTACGGATTGAATTTTATTTGTTCGGGTGTCATTGTGTTTTCACAGAGAGGTTTGGCTGTAGACGCACATTTAGAGTAGAAGTTACTGCAATGCATAAATATTCTTTAGATAATATTGACACAATTGGTATATTACTTGATATAGAAAGAATTTTGGTGATAGTGTAATAATGGATAAAATAGTTTAAAAAAAATAATATGCTCAAAAAAAAACTTTAAACAAGAATAATGAAAAAGTTAATAATCGAATTTCAAGTATATACATAATAATAATCTCAGAATCTAAGCTATAAATTGATATAAATTTTTGGTGTACTTATTATGTACGTTTTTATTATTATGTAATCAATACATTCGGGATGTCTGATGTCTTTTTTTCTCAGGGATTCTATAATTATCACATCAAATGCTCTTAACTTCTCTAATATTAATATTAATATTTATTTTATCTATTACTGTTACTATATAATTTATCAAAATACAACGTTAAATAAATTTGCCCCAATTTATTAATAGCTGCGTATTATTATTTCCATTAATTAATTAAGCAAGCATGGCACAACAGAGAAAGAACTAGATATAACTTAAATGTCAGAATTATTGAGTGCAAGTTAAATGTAAAATAAAAGTGCCAATGTTGACAATGTATCTAACCTTCATCTTGCAAATATTTGGATTGTTAATTTTATCTCATATCTTTGTGAAAATAGGAATAAATTTTTTATTATTACAAATTATTTTATATTTCATCATGAAAACAGAGTTACTTTTAACAATTAAAGCATAAACTATAATCCATTTCAAAACAAAACCACGAATCCCTTTATCACGTGATTGTGGTTGATCATCCAAAATAAATTGGAAAAGACGGGAAGCGTCAATTTGTTAAAGACTATAGTAATAGTGTGTTGGGTGTGATTGGGCATTTGAATGATAGATACGCTTATGAAATTTGTTTTTATTGAATTATACAGTCAGAACCCGTTAAACCCAAGTCAATGCACAAAAAAAGACCTTTGGTTTAAAACCTTAATAAAATCGGCTCATATAGGTAAAAAAAAAAAAAAACAGTTTGTCGTGTATATTCGTTTTATCAATACATAGTTACATCGTTAATATTAACAAGTTACAATAACTGCATTAGTAGTAAACTTAATACAAAAAAAACTTGGAAATTAAATTTCTTGTCAACGATATTTGTAAAATTCTTTTAAATTTATTATATTTAATATGTGATATTATATATATATTAGTAATAAAATAATAATAATAATAACAATAATCGTAATCATATAATAATCGTAATCATATAATAATCGTAATCATATAATAATTGTAATCATATAATAATCGTAATCATATAATAATCATAGTCAAAATAATAATAATAATAATAATAATAATAATCATAATAATAATCATAATAATAATAGTAAAATTACAAATCTATTTCTAATAAATAAATAAAATTTCAGGATTATTAATTTTAAAATTTAAATGAATTGAATGTTTGATCACTCCAATAACGAGGAATATCGTCATCATCTAGTGGTCCTGCCATGTCGATGTCTGTAACAATTGGAGATGATGTACCATAATAAAACAGTTCAGTAGCAATCCCAAAAGCATCGTTATTAGTAGATTGTTCGTAATATACACTGTCTATGAGATTTGCTTGCGGAATAATGGTAGTCAATCCATTGGTAATATTATCATCTCCATTATTTATCAATGGTTCATCCTCTAATGGATCGAATGTGTCGACTTCAGCGCTGATTGATGATGATGATGAATGAACAAAGCTTTCTAAAAGAAAAGGTGGTGGTGATGTTTGAACACGATTATTATCATGGTTTTCGAGAAAATTAAATTTCCAATTTTCTTTGGCAATTTTTGCCAAAATTTTAAAATAAATTTTTGTTAAATCCGTGTCTTCTAAATTATTCCATACGTCAGCAGCTTCACGTGAAATCTCTATCATAGAGAAAGTTTCATCAGGATATGTTTTCCTTAAATATTCACCAAAGTTTTTTAAGAATATTATCCACGCATTTTGTATCTTTGGTGGAGTTTTTCTTGGTTTATTAGAAAAAGAAATCAAATAATCAATTGTCATCTTTATAATATCTGGTGGGCTTTCGAGTATGTTTTTTTCCTCTTCTGATAAATTCAATCCTTCAACCAGCAATTTTATATTTGATCCCTTCTTTTTTTTTTATAAAATATTATTAGATTATTGGGTTAGTATTTATTTCAGTTTGTCAACAAGAGCTGTATATTTATAAAGAAATATTTATATTCCCGCATTATTATTCCACTCAAAATATCGGCTAATTAGAAATAGACTTGCATGGTGGCGGGTTGATTCTTTTTAATAATGAGATAAAGAACTTCCCATTTGAATCTTGATATAATGTTCATTTTTGTAAAAAAAAACATCAATCGGCCATAATTCTTTGTCAACTAAACCAACTAATCGTCGTCCATTAGTCAATTGTAATAATTAGACTTTTTAAGAATCCTCATTTATCCGGTTGTTTTACAACCACGACGACTAAAGCTAAATAAAAGGACACGCTGGGCTGAGCTGGTTCTTTGATTAACTACTCTTAATAAATTTGATCTGCTTTTTTTTTTTTCAAAAAAGTTGTCTATCGGTAAATTCTTTGTTTATTAAATCCACATGATTGTTTATTTTCACACGCGATAAATTGTGTTACCACGTAATTGAATAATGGGCTTTTTTTTCTACCATTATTTTTTTAAAAATGGTAATCAATTGTGCTTAACTCATTTGTTTATTTTCACGCGTGATGTCAATTAATATTAAGGGTGTGATGTTTTTTTAATTTTAAAAAATTTAGACGAGAAACAATTTAATTTTATTCAAATATAAAGAAACACTAAATAAAACAACAGCAACTTAGCATCATATAATCTTATTTAACGATTTTGCAAAAAACAATCAACAAATCTTTAATGATTTTGCAAAGACCATCCAATAAACCTCTATTAACCATTCCAAAATAGTTTTCTATAACTTTTTTTGGACCCTTAACTAAAAGTTTTTCAAATATTTTTCATATCAAATTTAGCCCTTGAAAAATTCAATATATAAAGAAATAAAAATCCATTTTCATTCTTATCATTGGTCAAATTTAATAGCCGGTAAAAGTGAATCGACCGACTTTTAAAGAAAATTACAAGGACAATGATCTATAGGTTGAACTCAAATATAATATTCATATTAATATTAGAAAGTATCACAAAAGGAAATCTCGGGAAAAACCTGTATCAGTATGATGATGATATCACCTAATTTATAATAATTTCAAATGTTTCAAAGGATTGTTTTGTGTGATTTAGAAGCCATGGATATATTAATTTACCCAGAATTTTCTCTGACCTTTCGATTTTTTTACATATTGATTTACCCAAAAATAATGTAACCTATCTATGTAGTTTCCGGGGTCCTACCAAGTGATAATGAAAAGAATCACGTGACTTGTTAAATGCCCAGAGTTTTGGAAAGGTAATCTTGTCAGAAAATCTTTCTATTTTATTATTATATTTTATTATTAAAAATTTTTATATAATTCATAATTTATTATAACATAAAAATGAGACCATTGCAAAGAACAATTGCAGTATTAGGAGATACTGCCGTGGGAAAGTCTTCATTGACAATCCAATTCGTAGAAAATCATTTTGTTGACTCTTATTATCCAACAATTGAGAATACTTTCAACAAAGTCATAAGATATCATGGACAGGAAATAGCAGCAGAAATTATTGATACTGCTGGTCAAGTAACTATTTTTTTATAATAATAATATAATAATAATAGCAATATTAATGGTGATAAAGAAAGAAATCAATAAAATTTATTTCTCATATCATAACAAATAATAATTTTAATGATAATTCTAGGAAGAACATTCACTTTTCAATCCAACTTATGGAGTAGGAACTGATGGTTATATTTTAGTGTATTCGATAACTTCTAAAAAAAGTTTCGAGTTGGTGAGAACTATTAGAGATAAAATCTTGAATCACACAGGAAAAGAATCTGTTCCAATTGTACTTGTAGGAAATAAAACTGATTTACACATGCAAAGGTTATTATTATTATTTATTATTATTATTATTATTTATTATTATTATTCATTATTATTTATTATTATTATTATTTATTATTATTATGTTATTATTATCGTGCTAACATGGTGGTTCTCTCTCATTCATATATATATTATATCTTTTTTAGAAAATTGACACCAGAAGAAGGCAAAGAATTATCTATTCAATGGAATTGTGCATGGACAGAAGCATCCGCTAAGCACAATGAGAATATAAGTATGTATTTTAACCATTTTGATGTTTGAATTTTATGGCAAATTAAATTTCTGAATTATTCTAAATTTTAATCTTTTTTTGGTAAAAAAGCTCGTATTTTTGAATTAATGATAGGGGAAATAGAAAAATTAAATTATCCAAATGGTGAAGAACATAGTTCATGTACAATTTTTTAATTAATTAATTTTAAAATTGTTTATTTATTATTTTCAAATATTTAGAAATATTTTTAAATAGATTATTATTTTCAAACTTATATTTTGTATAATAATGAATTTTTTTACCAACATAGAAAATAAACATTTGATGTCATTATTCATCCTTTCTTTTTTCTCTAATCATTTGAGATTGGCTGACCACCCAAATACTTCATTGAATTCAATTGCTGTCTTCAAGACTACAAGAAAATCTCGATAAAATAATTTATAGTTGATTCTTGCAAGTAAAAAATTAAAAGTGATGATGATGATATATTTAAATGTCTTTGTAATCCATGGACTTTAGCGTGATTTTCAATTTTTCACAGTTGTAACAACTTTTTTTGTTAAAATCCATTTTTGTTTTTCATTGAGGCATTCATTTTATTATTGTTGTGGACTCTTGATATAAGACCATTGTTTAATAGATAATTTTTAATGTTTTCGAAATAAACACTGCCATGTAAAAAATTCGCTTATTGGCACGAGTGAGGCGTTTGCTGGTACTTATTGATCCATTTTGAGTTGGGTCATTAAGAAGATACCTTGTTCAGACTTGGAAAGAGTTTGAAGATTTCACATAACTCAACAAACCCTTCTTTTGAAACCGTTGATAAACAACGACAACTGCAAGCATAAAAAATCAGTCCACCAATTTATTCGAGATTAATATATGACGTAATTGCAATAAAAATGTGTAACGTAACGTTATCAAACTAAAATAATTTTTTAAAAATAATTTTTTAAAAAAATGGACAATTATTTGTTATCAGGAGGCGATTTGCTCTCTAGTGAAAACCAAGTACTCTCTGGTCCAATTTCGCATACTTTGTATGAAATAATTTTTATATACTCATACAATATATTTTATAGGTTATAAAAATAATGATAGATAGTATTTACTTTAACATAAATTACTTTTTTGTTTGATAATGAGAACAGGACACCAATTGTTACCGGTAGTTCAGTTATTGCATTAGAGTATCGAGATGGTGTTATGATGGCAGCTGATAATTTGGGTATGTGTATTATTTTATCAATTAGTTTTTGAATATAAGAAATTATTATTTCATTAATGTTGATTAAAATTTTTTTATTTAAGCTTCTTATGGCAACCTTGCACGTTTCAAGGATGTTGAGGTTTGCAATTATTTTAACTTTAATATATAAAATACTTTGATCTTTCATTATTATTAAAGTGATCTTGATTATTATCGTTTTACAGCGAATTTGTCCAATTGGTGACTACACAATGATTGGCGCATCAGGGGATATTTCAGATTTTCAATATGTTCAACATTTATTAAATACAGTAATGTAAATAAATAAATAAATTTATATATATATTTATATAAAAACAATAAAGAAATCAAAACATATATTATCTTATTATTGATCTTATTACTTTTACAGGATAGAAGAATATTATACAAATGATAGCCACACTCTTTCTGCACCTCATATTTATGAATTCTTAAGTAAAGTAATGTACAATAGAAGATCACAATTCAATCCACTTTGGAATTCATTTATAGTGGGAGGATATCACAAAGGAGAAAAGTTCGTTTACAATATTTATTTTCAATAAATTATTTATTTATTTATTTTGTATATTATGATTCAAATACACATATTTTTTAAAAAAAAACACAGATTTCTTGGACATACTGATTTACTTGGAACAACATTTAAAGCAACAACAATCTCAACGGGTTTTGGAGCTCATTTGGTACAACCTATCCTTCGTAATGCTGTTGAAGGTCGTGAAGATACACTTACAGAAGAGGAGGCAATTACAGCTATAGACAATTGTATGAAAGTATTATATTATAGGGATACTCGTAGTTTAAATAAAGTTTGTTTATTTCTTTATTCGTTGAAATGGCTTTTATTTTGGGGGTTTGATGATTCATAATCACTATATTTATCATTATAATAATTGCTGTTTTAGTTTCAACGTGCAAAAATAACAGAACAAGGTTTTGAAATAACTCAACCTTATTCTGTTGCGACGGATTGGAAATATGCAGAAGGAATTAGAGGTTACGGCGCACAAGTCGACTAGATCCTAGTGGAAAAATTTGTGTGTAAACTATAATATTTTCTTTAAATAAATAAATGAATAACATAAATATAGTTAAATATAAAGTGAGTTGAAATTTTTTTTTTAGTCCATAAATGGGGTGTGGACAATAGTACTACAGTAGACATTTACCTTGTTTCTATTGTCCATCCCTAAATAGGAAAATTTTTTCACAAATACCAAATTGGAATTACACAAAAAAACCTTTTTATATTATTCAAATAATAAATTAAGGATGACTTCTAATGATTTGATAGCTTTATTGTACCCATTGACGTTATCTGTTCAATATGTTCCTTGAGATAAATAAGTTTGACTCTGTGATGATGATGTTAATAATGCTAGGCAAATTTCATAGTTAAATGATTAAATCAAACGCATTAAATGAAATAATTGTATATTTTTCACTTCACTTCATTTTTAATTTTTTACTTGCCTGGAGTAGATGCGTTAGTATTAGATGGTTGACTAGGAGGTATAACATTTGATGTGGAAGCCAATGATGATGATGAATTTAATAAAGTTGAGAACTGTTAGTACCAGGAGGATTTATCTGTGCATGTTCTGGAAACTCACACTCTGGTAAAAATGTAATCATTTCTCCATTGATGATAAGAGTTTTAAGGCCCGATGTCTTTCAATTAATAGCAAGTCTACACCATATGCCCAAATTTAAAATAAATAAAATAATAACTATTATTAATTACCCATCAATTCATCCATCAATTCATCCATCCAATTCAAATTTAAATATACAAAAATCTCCATGATTGTGAATGAATACAGTAGAAATATGCCATTTCCAACACGTATTTTGGCAGTATGGACACGTCCTAAAACTCTTGCTATGAAACACCTTTAGCAACTCCTGAAAATCATATTTCAAGATTCTAATGTCACCAAGAAATTTTAATTACAAATAAAAATAAAAAATTTATAAATGAGCATATATATAAATATAATTTTAATTCTTACCCATCAATGAAATTCAATAAAATGCCAAAATTTGTGCTTCCTCATTTACACCTCTTATAGTTTCTTGAGCTTCAGAATCAACAAAAGCCTTGACAGGATGTCCGTTTACCTCAACAACAATACACAACATAGTTGCCTGATTTTTAATAAATATATGTATATATATAATACGTAGCCTTTAATTTATTGGAATTCGTTTGACCAAAGGATTCTGGATTATATTCTAAGGCTATCTTAAAATTCAACATAACATTTTCTATTCTTCAATCCTTCGTTGAATGCCAAAAGGATCTGCATTAAGAATATTCTAATTAAAGCAAGCATTAGCTAATTCTGGTCGAGTCTAACAATATCCAATTAAATAATCAACAGAAATGTTTTAACATCTCTAATTGATAAAATATTACTTTGAAGCAATTGTTGTATCATTTGATGCTGATTTAGCATTATTTGACAAACTAATTCTGTTTCTAGTGAAATACTAGAATAACAGTATGATTTTTATTTTTTAACCCAATAATGGTTTATATCAAATATTGTTACGTGCTAACAGTTGGTCGAGTTCCTGTATTTCGTTTTCTAAGCAATAATATATCATATTGGATAATTTTATATTGTTCAAGAGTTTTTAGGATCTGTTAATTTTTCTCCATGATAGATTATTTACTCGTGTTCCTGTCCACAATCAGCAGAGTTACATACATATACATGTACATAACATTAAAGAACAATAATAAAGACTAATATAAAAGGTATTGAAACCTTAGCTTCAATTAGAGCCTTAATGTTTTCTAATTCCATTTATGACTTCACTTCCAAAAGGCGGGGTTCACCTGACTCGATTGCATTTAAAATTTCTTTTCAAAAACTCGGATTTTACCCGCAGTTTTTTAAAAGAATTTTACACGATACATGCTCAAAAAGAATTTTAATACGCTGGTTGATGATGATAAACAAAATTAAAGAAACAAGAGATCCTAGGCCATCACATTAAAGATTTCAAAACACACTATTATGTATGTTTTAGGATAATTGTTACGCGTCAAGATTTGTTTTTCAAATCTCTTTATATTTAATTGTTTGAGTATACAGTATATATACACAACCTCAGAACATAAGCTATAAATTTTTTGTGTAATTAATATATTTGAGGTGTCTAACACTTTTTTTTTGTATAATTAACACACCGTATCATATAAAATACTCTTGGCTTCTCTAATATTTATTTATCTATTACTGTTACTATATAATTTCGAACTATTATGTTGTATATCGAGTTAAATTGGTTTTCGCATGAATTGCCATTCTCCAAACAAAATTAATTTAATTGCACAACGTAACATAAACTTTTTTTATTTCAAAACCACATTTCAACAAGATTAAAATTTCGGATGCAAAATGAGCACGTTACATCAAAAAAAATTTTTTTTTTAATCAATTAATTCATTCGTTAATAATATTTTTTAGACCGTTTTGGTGTTTAATCTTCTGTATTCAGTCACAACATCTTTATCCACCTTCAGGCAATCAAAATCAAATGAAAAGATATCCAACTGGTTCCAAGAAGGAGCTCTGCTCATTGTCACATAGATCTGACCTGGGGCAAACATATTTTCATCAATCGTTAGAATCGCATGTGGCAATGTCACACCTTGGGTCTTGTGTCAAGGCAAATGCGTTCTGAAATGGGAATTGAAACCTCGAGGCATGTGTACTGTTTATTTCAAAATTTATAGTGATTTTTTGAACATTCATTTTAATAATGTTACCATTAGTTGGAAATTAATTTCTACATCATCATCATCTATAACTTTGGTGATCACACCTAATATTTTATTGCAGATGCCGTGTTCAAACAGCTTACCAACAAACTCACGCTTTAATATCTTGATAGAACTTCTCATTATCATATAACATTATCTGTGTCAAAAAAAATTATCAATCATAAATTTTAGCTATAATTTAAAAGATGTTGTTTATTGTTTAAAAAAATAGATTCTGTTTGATAACTATAAATAAAATAATAATAATATTTAAATAACTTTAGTTGCGCAGCTGCAGGACACTACGTAACAATTTAAAAAACGTTTTTCGGATTTTGATGTATTTTTTTTATTTTACCTGATAAAAAGTAATTTTGGTTGCGCAGCTGTGGAAACAATTGAAAAACCGTTTTTCGGATTTTGACGTAATGAAATGAAGAAAAAAATCACGCTTTCATACACAAACTTGCTTGATTTAATCAAATTGTTACTTGAATCATAAAAAATAATAAATATATGAAAAAACCTTTATTTTGATGTATTTTTTGCCAGGGTAAACAAATACCACTAAGTGATAATCTTAACATGAAGTTGGACTACCAGTTCTATAAGAAATTGGATAACATGCACAATTTCACTTTGGGCTTATTTTATTTTACATAATAATAATAAATGCAATAGTTAAGTTCTAGTTTCCAACCTTTAAATGTTTATTTTTTTTAAATTACATAATTTGTTTATAGAAAAGTATTAACTTCGAATTTGTTTTTTAAAGATTATTTTCATAATAATAATAAACATTTTACCTAATAATATTAATATATTAATTAATATACATTGCTGGATGAAATAGAAGATTGTATCAAACAAAATTTATTGATATTTATTTAATATTTTCAAACAAAAACA
This sequence comes from Entrophospora sp. SA101, assembly GCA_958430865.1. Lineage (NCBI taxonomy): Eukaryota > Fungi > Glomeromycota > Glomeromycetes > Entrophosporales > Entrophosporaceae > Entrophospora > Entrophospora sp. SA101. The sequence goes on along the minus strand of CAUDNR010004252.1, from coordinate 33,691 downwards.
AATTCGCGTAACAGACTCTTTTCAAGAATGGCTTTGGTTTTTTTAATATTTTTAAAGGTTAGCTTCGTTAATTTTTATTTCATCTGTTTTTTATATATATTTAGAAGTGTAATGATTAAATTAAAAAGCATTTATTTATTAATGCATTACAAGGATCTGATGGAGATGTTATTAATATGTAATATAAAGAAAAGAAATTTTATTAATGATTATTAATGGTTTTATTTATACATTTATATATTAAAATTTAGAGTTAAAATCATATCAATTGACCAGAAGATGACAATTATTTCAAGATTACAAGCACTGATGTTACTGCTATTATTAAAAGGTATGTG